>JAUZNJ010036541.1:0-11810 GCA_034780135.1 Jordanella pulchra
AAACTATACAAAAAGTGCAGCAGTGGTCAAAGTGTAAACAGTGCAGTGGATAAAGAACAGTGTGCAAGTTGCAATATATTAATGGCAATTTATGTGCAGTTTATCAGATCATATTCTATGTTATTATCAAAATATGCAATGATTATTTAGCTTAAAGCTTAAATTTCAGTACAATTAGCCAGAATTGGATTATCACTATACCACTTGGTTCCAGTCTTTGTCGGTTGATTGATAAGCGGTGAATGAAGAGATGGTTTATTGTTAGTGAACTGTTTCCAGGTAAAGCATTGCTCTGAATGTCACTCTGATTTCCAGCTGTAACAGCAGCTGTCCCCCTATGATGTTTGGGGTCAACTGCTCGTCCCTCTGTGACTGTGGAGAGGGAGTCAGCTGCCACACCGTCACAGGGGCCTGTCCCTCCAGTATGTAAAGCTGCTCACAGCTGCTTTTTTTTTTGATTTGCCTTTGAGCCTAAAGGTCAACTCTTACGTTGCATGTCGGCCAGGTGGTCGAGGGGCTATGCTTGCAGGTGTGCTGGTTCCTTTGTTCCTGCTGTTTGCTGCTGTGTTGTGCTGCTGCCTGTGTTGTGGAGGAGGCCCCACTGATGGAAAAAACAGGTTTGTTCCCAACTTGCACTCACATGTTGTACATCCGGATCAAAGACATTAAAATAAAGGTTCAGTATCATAGATAATGTAGATTTTTTTGTTTCCTTTAATCAGTAATTTAGTTTAAAAAGCCTGTTTGAAGACAAATACCACAACAACAAGCATGACACATATATCTGCAGAACTGTCAAAGGGCTAATTATGTTAATTTGCTGGTTAAACAACATTTTCTAACCTTTTTGTTAAAAGAAATGTAATGTCTTGAGAAATTATATTACTTATTTACTGAGTTTAACTTCTATCTCTTATTTTTCACAAAATTATGTCTCCCCCTGCTGGCAGTAAGAATAGTTGCATAATTCATCTTGCTCAGGTTGATGCTTTCCTCTGAAGAAAACACATAAAATAGCTTTTCATTGATAGCGAGCCCACAGGTTAGATTGGGAAATCTGTAAATATAAAAATATAAAATTGTACAAAACAAGCTCCTTAACGTTTTGATTGATTCGACCTGTTTCTGTCATCTTTATGCTGCTGCAGTGCGACTGTAGCTGAAGGTGGTCTGTTGGTCAGGATGAAATATCACGTCTACAGTGTCCTGGCAAACATCGGCGCTGCCCTCCCCTGTATATCTAACTGGTCCTCCGGCCTGCCCCGGGTCACTGGTCAGTACCGTCACAAAGGCTTTGTCTGAACTCAACTCTTCTCAAAAAGTCTGTTAATACATTGATTAGACTTTCTTGCATCCAAAACACACATTATGTATATTTTCTAATGGCTGATAACTCACAGAGGGTTGTGCATAGGATGTAATGAAGGAAAATAAATAAATAAATTGTGTTTAAAAGCTTGTGAAGCTGTTTTATGACCTCAGACTGCTATTATCGTCCTCCTAACGTTCTCCCTGAACCCGCCTGCTCCATCTCTTGGTCTTTGTGATGCTGTTTAAACATAAATGCTCTCTAATAACCTCTGAGACCTTTGCTAAACAGCCAGATTTAAGTTTTATTTCACTAATAGCAGATTGACACAAGTTGGTTCTTGAAGGCAGTAGGATTTTGCTTAACCTCAAAGTTTTATAATTTACCTACTACTTGGTGTTGTTCTAAGACACTTAATTATCCCAAATACACAAAGTTTTTGGTTGAAACCAGTGAAAGGTTAAGCAGTATGAATCAAGTTGGTTGCTGTTAACTAAAACTACTGAAATGATGGCACCTAGAATTAACATTTTGGTTAACTGAAATAAAAATAATTTTTTTTTCGCAGTACAGATGTTGCTGCTGCTAATCCGGGATTATATTTCTACTGTTATCATTATTTAGTTATTTAGTCAATATTTAGTCTAACCCCTGGTATGTTGTTCGTATTACAAAAAGACAAAAACTGTAACTGAAACTAATAAAAACTAAACTGAAATTAAGCATTTTCATACGTAACCAGCTAGCAGATATTAAAAACAAATTAAAACTGAAATAGAACTGAAAATCAGAAGTCAAAGCTAAATAAAAATAACAAACTAATAAAAACATACTAATAAAAAATTCAAAACCTTGGTATCAAAAGTTTCACTAGTTCTCTGTGTTTGAATTTAAAGTCACACGCTTGGTGTACTTGTTGTGCGTATTGAAGTATTTTTGCTTTATTTCCGTAGTTTCTCACCATGACCCGGAGCTGACCTTTAACCACAGCTTCATCGAGCCTCCTTCGTCTGGCTGGGTCACTGAGGGGTCGTCCTTTGACAGCGACGAAGAGGAGGGAGAGTCCCTCTACTGCGTTCCTCCGAGAGAAGGTTGGAGCACAGGCACAGCTGGGGAGCAGGAGCTTTACGGCCTCGTCTACCATGAACGTCCTTCTCTGTGTCCTCTCTGCAGATATCCCAGCCGTGGCGGGTGGGGAGTTCCAGGAGATGAGCTCCAAATGTAACATGTTCCTCGACCCGTGCGGGTTTAGCAGCGAGGACATTACCTCCTCCTTTAACATCCCTCGGACCTCCAGCATCGCCAAGTCCAAGCGGCCGTCTGTGTCGTTTGCAGAGGGGACCCGCTTTAGTCCTAAAGAGCGGCGTGGATCCGGTCAGGACCCTGGTGGTCCTTCGCGCAGCAAAGCTAAGACCCCCTGGGGGGTTCTGATGCTGTCAGCCCTCCAGAGTCAGGGAGGCACTGCAAGAACTGGGGAGGAGGATGAAGCTGAAGAAGAGGAGGGAGGAGACGAGGAAGGGACTCAAACAACAGATGATCATCAGTTAAGCTGTGAGGACCAGGAAGAAGACAGAACCCCATCATATGCCAATTTACAAGTTCCTGGGACATCAGGACGAAGACGGACCATGTCCAACACAGCTGCTCTGAAAGGAGCCCCGCCCCCAACCTCTGATGGTGAGGTGGGGGCTTCCCATAAGGTGACCACAGTATATGTGACGGTAGGTAAGGCTGGGAGGCCCGTAACAAAACCAGAGTCGAGCTCTGAGGGGCCCGTCCAGGCCATGCTGCGCAGACTTGGCAGCCTGCAGAGACAAAGAGAGCAGGATGGAGGAAAGTCCAAGTCAAAGGCCGCAGAGGGGATCGCTAAACCTCCAAGGAGGAAGCTGGGAGCTCGGGCCGCAGTGTGGGAGCAGGGAGGACCATCAGGAGGGCAGGCTAAACCAATCAGGCAGAAGAATGACTCGGAGGCTCCTCCATTAGAGGGAAACACTCCAAAACGACCTCTGTCATCAATCCTGAAGAGCGTCCCAGAGGTGGCTGCGGCTGACTGTGTCTCAAAAGCTGAAGGAGCGGCTGTGCCGAGTGTGGATGCAGGTGCAGGACAAACAGAGAGCAGCTATCTGACAGTGGGACCAGCAGGAGAGGCCACTGAGATTATCAGCAACCAAGGAGCAGCAAACTATGAACCCTGCTATGAAAATGTCCTAATCACACAACCATGAATCAGAGACACTGAGCCAGATGATCAGATCGTGATGAAACTTGTTTATCCCAACGGAATAAAAAAGTTACAGACAGAAACTAGTGCTTGGATTTATGGTTTACATGGTAACACTACAATGAGTTAATGTTTAGATTATGGTTCAACAATTTATGAAAACTGTATGAAAACAAAAGAAACACAAAAAACAAGTGAGAACAAGATAGACAGAGAGAGAAAAGCATGTGATTCAAATATCTGTGAACTGTTAAACAGACTGCCTTTTCAATGACTTCATATCAGTTTCTGTGCTGCTAATTTGTTTAACATGAATCCTCCTTCACAGATTGAGGAACAGGAACTGAAACTGTTCAGTGGTTCAGATCAGATTTGTTTGTGTGTTTGTTTGTGGAAAAAACAAAGATAGCCTTATTAAAAGTTTGCTTTTTTATTAAAAAAAGAACACTTGTGGACTTGCTTTTGAAAAAATAGGATTAAATCTTTATTTATTTTGATTTACAATCTAAACTGGTGAAGGATTTTCATTCAGGCCCCTTTATAGAACTATCCTAAATAGTTCTGCAGTGAGTTTTCCCAGTTTACTTTTGTTTTTGAAGCCTGGCATCAGTTTGAGGAAAGTTCTCCATCTTCTAGCTGTTTAGCCTGATTCAAGTCACCACAGAGCATCTCAATGAGTTCACGGTCTTTCCATTTTTTTTAATTAAATTAAATTAATTTAATTTATGTTACATGTCCTTTAGTACAGATACTTAAAAAAAACACAGGCTTTCATCTTGCAGATTTTTTGTATTGCATAATGAAATAGTAGAGAGAAAGCTGAACATCTGTGCATTTTCACCTCTGCTGCTGTAATGTTGCTGTTCTCTCTAAAAGGAAATCACCTGGTATGTGGAGCTGCAGTTGGGTGCTAACATGTCTGCAGTATGTTATGCTTCATTCGCTCATGGATATTAAAATTACAGAGGAAACATGAAAAAGAAAGGATTAGGAAGACGTTTTCAACATTTTATGACAACATTTTGAGTTAGTTCTTTGTCCTTTTGAGACAATCTGAGCTGAGTCAGTTTTGTGTGTTTGATAAAGTTAATCAGCTGACGTCGCAAAAACACAAGGTAGCCACTCAGAGAATCAGCCGTCTGAACTTTGACCCTTTGGACTTTCTCTGGTTGCAGCTATTTGCTGATCTTTAGGAACGACGCTGCAAATGTGAACTTTTCACATTCCGCACAGATAGCTTCTGTGAACATGACTCATCAGTTAAACATTGTTTTAAACCCACACAATACAAACACACAAACAACAAAGATAAATGGGTAAAACTACTTCTTCTCTTTTCCAGTTGAGTCTGAACAGCCAAGCCAGTACTTGGCGATGGATCTGGGGTATGGAGGCACAGCAGGATCCACTCTCTTGGTGCTGAGGTCCACTCTGTAGTATTTATCTAAAAAACAAAACCAAGAGAGTCCTTTATTAGAAAAGAGGCTCTAAAACCTCTTGAGGTAGGCACTGGTAGGTTTAAAGGAGCTTAACAGGATGCTACCTTTTTTATTTTGTGAGCTAATTTGATAAAAAAACAAAAATGAAAACAATAATTTTAATAATAAAAAAAGTTAGAAAAGGTTCTTAACCATTTCCTCTACAGTTCGGTTTTCAAGTTAAAAGAAAATGACAGAAATCCTCATTAAAGTTGAAATTAAAAGTGTGAAATCTAAAGTTTCACACCAATCCTGATCTCATAATCCAATATGGCCACCCTGCCTGCAAACCCCATTGATAGGTTTAATAATAATAGCTTCATTTGCACCTCTAAATATTATTTACATCCATCTTACAGTAATTTTCAACCTTCTTTGGGTAAAATGCAACTACAGCATTTGAAACTATGGCAAACAAAGCAATGCATTTTTTAGGACTTTTTGTTAATAGTAGTTTTAAACTTAGAACTGGAACTTGCAGATAGGTTTGCAAGACATCTACACATTTGCTGATCCTCTGTTCATTTCGAAAAAATTAATTAAGTCATAAATTAGCTGTATTCTCTCTTAGGGAATATTGTAATAAGTCTTCATCGAAGTGCAAATACAATCAACTTTGATTACAGCCTTACATAGCTGCTTGTTAATCAAGCAAAAAGAGAGTTTAAAGAGGAACTGCCCTGATTTTTAGTCATTTCCTCTTTTGTCGTGGGTTAATACACGGCATGTGAAACTGGTTACTATAATAAGTCTTTCAGACAGAACTGGAAGGATAATCAAATTATTCAAACTCATTGAATCATAGTTAAACTCAGACCTTCCATTGGTTTATATGAAAATCTGTAAAGTCTTTGTTATGTTCTCCGTTAAGGCTTTGTTCTAATGTATTTTATAATATAATATGTGAATATGATAACTACAGAGAATCTTAAAGCCTAGATATTCCTGTTTACCTTCTTTAAAGAAGAAAACACTCTGGATGGGCATTTCCCTCTGAAGAAATCGATCATTTCTGGTGTCGTAGTTGCCTCTGTTGTTCTGGTTGTAACGATCCCAGTTCCGATCCCACCTTCTGTTCTGGTCCCAGTCCTGATTCCATCTTCTGTCCTGGTCCCAGTCCCGGTCCCGCCGCCTGTCCCAGTCTCGGCCCAGTCTCTCCTCCATCTCCATCCTCCTCTCTGCCAGCCTCAGACCCATTTCCATGCCCCTCTCTGCAAACGCCTGGCCCATGTTCATACCCTGCTCAGCCATGGACCCCCAGGAGGGGGATCGGTTCCACCGCCTCTGACCTCTCTGCCATCTGTTCTGCTGGTGTTGCTGGCCCCACTGAGGCCCCCACTCCTGGTGTGGCCACGATGATGGCCTCCAAGGAGAGACGTAGATCCTGCCGGCCATGGCAGCATCAACAGGAGATTTGAGGCCTTTCCAGTCTTTGTTGATGAAGTGATGCTTGTCATGATGCTGAGGCACTGTATGAGATACAAGTCATCAACATCAACGCCTGCCTCTTTCTGTATAATGTATATATTACCCTGCAATACCACCCTTTTCCATGGGTTTTCCAATGTTTTTCTTTTCTTTTCTAACAGAAAAATCTAAACTGGTGCAGGATTTGCATTCAGGCCCCTTTATAGAACCATCCTAAATAGTTCTGCAGTGAGTTTTCCCAGTTTACTTTTGTTTTTTTTGTTTTTTTGTACACAGCTCAGGTTCAATCAAATAGGATGTAAAGCATCCAAAAAACATTTTTTCAGGCCTCTTAACAGTTTCTCAGTCAGTTCTATGTCTGGACTTTGACTTGGTCATTAAGTGCTAAAGTAAAGAAGGAGAACAGATTTGTTTTTGTAAAAATACAGTAGTCATTTCTTTTTTATATTCAACTTCACAATAATGCACCACACAGTTTAGGTTTAGCACAAAAATGTATATGTAAAAAAGTGACAAAAAAAAGGTCAAGCTGTATGAATCCTCTTGCTAGACTTACAGTCGGAGAATAGTTCACTGAAGTAGCGCTCATAGTTGCTGTAGTACAGATCTGTGTAGCGCCTGAAGAGTGTAGATGGAGACCTCTCAGACATGGCTGCACACTCCTCATGGGAGGGTTGGTGCAAAAACTCGTACAAATAGTACTGGTCACCTGGATGAACCCACAGCATAGTTAGTAAGCCATGGAGTCACCTCTAAACTGGAAGAAAATAAATGTAATACAATAAAGCTTTGGGAATACCTTTGAAAAAGTAGACTTTCTCTTTTCCATGGTGGCTGTGAGCAGGAAGGGCGAACGCTGCATCAACGTGATCAGGAATTTTGTCAAACCCAACACTGATGTCTCGTGGATAGTCATCCTCCAGGACGCCATCATCAAACCTCCAGTACTTGTTTCCCTGATGGAAGTTTCAATCAGAAAATGTTAGAAATCAATGATTCTCAACAGGTGATAATGTCTCCATGCCATCACCTTAAAGATGTAGGTCTTCCCCTGACAGTTGATGCGGGTGAATGCAGCATCGATCGGGCCACTGATGCCCCACACGTCTTTTATCAACTTGGGATAACCTGGGAGAACCGCCTTCTGGTCCAGTTCAAAGAAATACTCCCCTGGAAAATAGAAAACACAGTGAAGCTACCATAAAAAACAAAACAAAAACAAAACTATCTAGATGACTGTTCTTGGTTGCAGAAGAGCCGTTCACCTCTAAAGGCGTAGATGGAGCCATTTTTAAGCTGCATAAAGGAGTCAAAAGGCCTTCCGCTACAGACCACAGCATCTGGATCTGGTGCTGCAGTGGTAGCTGCTGTCGTGTTTGGAGCAGCCGTGGTGGTTGGAAGAGTCTGAGCAGCTGCAGTTGTGGCGGCGAGCTCACTTTCAGGGGTCACTCTTTGATTCACAAGTCGCGGGCGTTTTGTCATTTCCATATTCGACTCCCAAGGTCTATGCCCTCGCTGGATAAAGTCTGGGGCGGGGGGGCGGGTGGACCCAACAGCTGGGCGACCTTCAGGAGAGGAAGGGGTGGTTTCTAACAGGTCATCCTCATCATCCTCTGCAAACACAAAGGTGTCACCACGAGCTGATGGGGGAACAAGAGTTTGGTTAACAGCAGTGCTGGTCTGAGGATTTGGACGAGAGACTGTGTAAAAACATGCAAACTAAGATGAGGAGCGTAAGAGTGATGAGGTTTCTTACTCGTCATACCACAGACGGCCTCAAAGTCAGAGCAGCAGCTTTTGTAATACTTGCACATGGAGTCACACTGGCACTTCCTCTGAGCCTCAAAGCCATTTTCACATCGGTCTAGACAGGACTCTTTGGATAAAACGATGCACTTCATTCACTTCCTCACTCTGAGCTAAATCTGTTTTGTTAGTAAATCTCCCAGAAACATTAATTAATTCCCTCTGGTTCTTGATAAGATTACATAGATTACAGTCCCATGAGACTGACAGGACAGCAATGGATCTGTTCCAATTATACCGACCTAAACCCTTTTTAGATGCTTTGAGAAGTTAGAAGCTTCCTTGTTTGATTCATTAGTCGAGGTCACCTCAGTTTTTTTTTTTTTGTTAAACCATAGGTTAGAAGTTAACAATTGCATTCAGGACACTTTGTGAGACACTTTGCAACTTTTATGTTATTTTTTCCCACCAAAAAAGTATTAATGGAAAAGCACTAAGGGCTGATTCTGGGCTCACTGGATGTCAGGCTAAGAGATAAAAACAGACTGGCCTTCATAGCTGCTTTGCCAAACAGATTAAAACTTCCCTGTTTTTTATTTGTTTACTGAGAAAAACCAACAAAACATACGTGGATCATCGTGGAGCAGAAACGTAAATATATATAGGTTATATATAGTTGTTAAAATCTGAAAATCTGCTGTGTGCATTGCTCTCTTCAATCCCCCAAATGAAAGTAAGCGGTTGCCTACAGGCGTCACCTAATTAACCAACAGAGCAAACCTGCATATACTTTTGTAATAGATTTAGAAAACTACCTTTGCAGGAGCTGCATTGTGTTGTCTGCTGACAGAACAGATATTGGTTATTTATTCCATAATGTTTCCCAGATGGAACATAAAACCCTCCCGATCATATGAATACCATTCTGACACATGGAATTGGATTTTCTTTAGTGTAGGCAGAAAACTTGATGCTAGTTTGTTGCAGATGTGGATAGTAACTAGTTACATTTACTCATTTAATTGAGTTATTTCTGACAAAAAAGAAACAACAACAAAAAAACTTTAAGGATTAGTGTTACTGCACCTTACTTTTAACTCTTTACTTTAGTAATCTAATAATAAAATATCACCACTCTCACTTGAGTAAAATGTGTGGCTGCTCCAAAGTGGGTAAATTCACCGAGTAACAAACAAGTTTGTTTATATTGCTGTTGTTTATTTTAAAAAAAGTACTCCTGACAAAAAAAAAAAACAATTAGTGCTCTTTCCTTTTATTTTTTATTTTTTACAAAAGCTAACTTAAACCTACCAAGGCTTTTTGAGGTCAAGTTAATCCACAATAAGGAGTAAATAATGTCACTGAAGGCACTAAGGCTCAAGGTTTAAAGAAAGCAGGTTTGGAAAAGTGTTTCTTCTGCCTGGAATTGTTATTTTTCACTTACCTAATTTTTTGTTTGACTTATTTTTTTATAGTATTTAAGGTATCAGAATTTATACATTGCTTTATATTTTTGTCCTTCATTACTACATACCTTTAAAGATCAGATGTTATGATGAGTTATTTAGCCTTTTACCAAATACTTTTTTACTTTAACTTGAGTAACTTCTTGAATGGCCACTTTTACTTTAAAGTAGTGCTACTCTACAACTCTAGAGTACAATTCTGGATAATTTGTCACTAGGGGGGAGGTTCCTTATCAAAGCCAACTACAACAGAAACCAGAGCAGCCAGAGCTGCAGTGGTTTCCGCCGAAGCATGTCCATGTGTTTGGATGGATCAGTGAAAGTCCTGATGTTCAGAGACGCTCTTCATCCAATCTGACTGAGTTTGAGGTATTTTATTAAAAGGAATTTTATCCCTTGATTGTGCAAAGCTGGTAGAGGTAGACTTCTGTTGGACCTGAAGGTGGTTCTTCCAACTATATACTCTGGATGGTTGAACTCAAAGGCATGCCACACTTTTCAGAATTTCAAAACATTCTGACAACCAGACATCCTATTTTTCTTCTGCTTTACAATTATTATTTAAAATTAAGTTTATTATTATAAAATAGATCAAGTCAGGAATACTTGTGTTATTTTTACCATTAATATGAGCTCCATATACGTAAAAGAGGAAGCATTTATTTAAAATAAATATCCAATAACACTGAACAAATAAATCCATTCCCTAAAAAGTGTTTTTGTTAAATTCACAAAGTGTCCTGCACTAGAACACAGGCTTAAAGTGAGTCAATATGTCTGTCTTATTAAGAACGAAAATTGGATAAAGACATAAAAATTATGTTTAATTACTGACCTTGTTAGAGAAACGGTGAGTATCAATAGAGAAAAGAAGAGTTTGACACCCAAAATACCACCTCGTATAGGTTAAGCAGGGTAGAAAGAAAGTGTTAAACACAATTTCTATTTTTATTTTATCACTCACCATTTTGGGCGAAGGCCTCGGCGCTCAGAGCGAGCAGCAGAAGGACACACAGCTTCATGGTGTCTCTGTTCTGTCAGCAGACAGACTGAGGAGGTAATGATAAACCATGTGCTCTCGGTTATTGGAAGCATGTGTCAGTCACCTCTCTTCCCTCTGTTTACTTTAACTTCGTTTGTTCACAAGCAGCCGAATCCAGTGAGAAAGGGAAAGAAATCAATGAGGAAACACAAAGCTGGATTCTTCTGACTCTAAGTTGAGGCCTGCAGGAACTATGTTATGTGTTTTTGGTGCAGTTTATTGATCTTGAAGTGAATGTCTTCTGTAAAATAGATGAGTTATGTGTCCTCTGCGGAACGTCCTAAATTTCTGATGTGGACAGCTCTGGTTTAGAAATTGTACAGGAAGCAAAACACATAAGTGCTTTTACAGATAAACAGACACAGATCAGACCCAAAACTGCATTTAAAACCGTTGCTCTAAAGAACACACATCCAGTAAAAATCAATCTCCCAAAAAAACAGCTTAATCTCTGAGCATTTTTCAAAGCTGATTACTAAAATTTGTTTTCTACAGAGATTCCAAAGCATTAAAACCAGTGCTGTTCCTCAAGATGATTGAATCTTTTTTTTATTGACAATGAATTTATGTTCTCTTGGAAAGTTGGCAGACACATTTCTGACATGAACTCATTCGTTTCCTGAAACAAACCCAACCTATATGAGTCACTTAAACTCAGTTCAAATACAACCTTTCTTCTTAATGTTGGAGAACGTGAGTGAACAAACATCAGTATGAAGCCTGACGAAAGCAGAGAAGTCATTATTGAAAAAAATGATTAAAAATGCTAGTAGCTTTATAGAGGACACACAAGGACTAGGGGGCTTATACTGAAACTAAACACTCTGGCCTACATGCAAAATGTCACATTTTATAAAACTACCTCTGCACATTTCCCCGAACTCACCGTCTCCATGGTAACTCCAGGCCCTGTGTCCTTTATGTTCCAGGAATACTTTTCTTTTAAACTTACTAAACTTACTATAAAATTGCTAAAATTATTGTACAAATTGAAAATTTACACTTTCCTTTGTACCTTATTTGAATTTTTTATATTCAAGAGCTAAATCACTTGTGAATGTTAAGGTTTCTGGAACTCCCACTTCTTTTATTAATTAAAGGTAGGTTTGGAGAAAAGTGG
>JAUZNJ010036542.1:0-11810 GCA_034780135.1 Jordanella pulchra
GCCCTAAAGGGTGCGCCTCACATTTTGAGAGAAAAAAAAGACTTTTGTATGCGCCTTATGGTCGTGAAAATACGGTACAAAGGGAGGGGAAGGATAGGGTGAAAGTAAACATTCATATGAGATTTAGCCCAAAACTCAAACATAAGATTAAGAATTTCAGTGAACATATCTGTGAAGGTTCTTATCTGGGGTCCTTTTAAAAAAAATGTTCTCACATCTATAATTTAGCAAGCAACAATTTAATGCTGTGTGTTGCCATATCTTACTCTACTACTGTCGGACAAAAAGAAAGTTATTATAGTGCAGCAGTAGATGGGTTGGAATTTGTTGAAGAATGCATTTCGAAAATGGTTAAATAAAAATATTATTTTAAAACAAGTCTAGAAAACATAGGACTCCAAGGACAGGGGGTGTGGACGCTGTGGAAGTTATTTTCAGGTCCTCAGGTCCATTAAAATGTCATTTTCTGAGTCATCCCTCTAACAGTGTACCTGAAGGTCCACCAAGCTGACAGCTGCTAAAAAAATCATGAGGGCTGCAGGTAGGAGAGGGTGATGGCACTCTGGAAAGTTTGCTCTGGCTCAAGTGAAAGACGTCGTTACTTCTGGGGGAAATAATGTTTGTGAAGAAATCTCAGACTGATATAAACCGATGTTAAATCTGCTTTTTGTTTAACCACCAAACATAAACACCCCACATTTCTTAAAAATAGTAATAGCACTGGCATCAACCAGGAGGAAACACACTTGATACAGAACTGGAAACCACCTTGCACTGATTAAACGAAAAAAAAAAAGAGCAAAAGTTATAATAGAGATCTGTTCTAAGGTACAGAAAAACCTTTTCCTTGACGCCAATATATTTTAAGAAAACCTAGAGATCAAAATGAGAGAAAAAGGGAACAAAAAACAGAGCAGGATGCTTTGTTCTGAACATTGTCCAAACATTGTGTATCAATGTGTTTTTAGTTCAAATACCTTCAGTCCAGATCTAGATAGTGAACATGACAGGAAAAACTCTGATGTTTCAATGACTGAGACATTCAGGTTGTATCCATGCTTTTTGAAGACACAAACACATCAAGATCTAGCAAGACAGTTCTCCACACGAAGGGTCAGAAAGCAATGTTTTGAACTTTAAACTCATTAGTCCGTGAGGCTTTTTATTGGCAATATAATAGAGTCTTAATAATTCAAGATTTGAATGCGACTCTGAAGCATTTACATTTAGTCTTAACAGTTTCCCCTTAAGAGCTCAATTCAGATGAAGAAGATTAGGAAGAAGACAAGAGACATGGAGAAGTCTAAATACCTGTTTACCAAAAGCCTTATGTTACATGGTTCTCTCTGGGTACTCCGGCTTCCTCCCATAGCCCAAAAACATGACTGTTAGGTTAACTGGCATCTCTAAATAGTCCTAAAGTGTGAGTGTGTGCATGGTTGTACGTCTGTGTGCCCTGATGGAATAAGGAAAAGAAAATGGATGGATGTTGTTCTAAAGTACAAGAGGACAACGTTGCTTTTACTGTTGCACCAGATTATCAACAAGCATGTTTAACTGATTGTGTGGACTGGATTACTTTCTGTTTTATTAAAAAGCTCATTCTTTTGTTTAGTATTCTTTAAGAGAGCGTTTGGGTTTTCTGTTTTCAGGAGTTATGCAGTACCAAATCTGTTCTCCTGATTTTCTCAAAAGATTTTGAAACTTCTTTTTTTGTTTTCCTGTGGACATTTTGTGTCAAATTACTAACGATGCTCGTCGCTGTATGTTCATGCTTTCTGTATTCAAGTCATCTTTTTTCTAACTTCCTGCTGCCTTCCTTTCTGTCACTTGAAAATGCAATCAGCACTAGACCTGACACAAAGAAACCTGCTCCTCTCACCATGACACTTTCTGTGTCTCACATGGCTGCTTTGCGTGTCTCACATCCTCCTCTGTGCTCCATTCACACTGAAGAACAAATGGCACCATGCACTCAGCAGCACAAACTCACACCTACATAAAAACTAAAAATAATTCAGAGCAGCAAATAGGAGGAACAGTTCTTGTCCCTGATAATCATAAAACAGACTACCTGATTTAAAGCAGCTCGCTGGATGAAAATGCATAATCTGCCCCAGTTTAAAGCAGATGTAGTTTAGGAGGGGTTCAAACTGTGAAAATTGCCAGAGAGGCTATTTGACTGCATCTCTTTAATTAGCATGACTGTGCCTTAGAGCTGTGCAGTTTTGACAGAGCTGCAACTTGCAGAAATCCTAGATAAATAACAGAGATAAATTCAATTCAATTCGATAATAGTTTATTAATCCCAAAGGGAGATTCGGTTAAACAGGAAGATATAGTTTCGAAGACATGAAAGGGGGAAGTATCAATAGTTATAGTAAAAGATTGGATTTCTGCAGATCCGTCAAAAAAACAGTTTCACTTTTTTTAAATCCAAAAATATAAAAGAACAAAGGCTGTAATTTAAATTAGGTTGAACAAGCTAATATAATTCAATTCAGTTTATTTATATAGCGCCAAATCACAACATGTCATCTCATGGCACTAATATAAGAGGAGTGGATGGCTGGGAGGAAGATAACTAGCAAGAAATTCACATCTAGATCATTCAGACAACTGCAGCTGTTGTTTATGAGATAAATGTTTGCTTTTCCAGCAGTTATAATGATTTATGTCCTCTCTGTGAGTGAGAAATATCTCCTGATGACTGCAGATCACCTAAAATCAATTAACTGTTCCCCTTCAAACAATCCAGATAAATATTTAAGTGGCTTCTTATTATGACAACATGTTAATCGGAATCTTACCTGACAAGTAAGAAATCTAAGTGATTAGTACTTTTACTATGAAAGTGCAGAAAAATAAGACCTGCAAAACCATTTCACGGATGGATGTTATTAAGAGGGTTATTCAGTGGAGAGGAAATGACAGACGCTTGAACATTAGATTAACAATGTGGGTTGAAACCAGAGCAGAAATTACATATCTAACTCAGTGCAGCAGGAGTTGAAGAGTTTTGAATGGCATTGTTTTTTGGGTTATTTTTTTTTGTGTCCCAATGATTCATTCACTGGTTAGCATGAAACTGTCCACTGGTCTCCAAGTTGTATTTGTATTTATGGATTCTCCAAATTTTGTAAACAAATCTCTGGTTCAAGAACTTAAATCTCCTTTGAAATCATTAGTTTTGTCTTTAGTAGCCAATGTTATTGATTTGCATTGATTTTGATTCATTCATTAGAAAAGTTTCAATGCTAAAAACTTAACACAAGTAGCTGTATTTTTGTAAGACCTAATAAGGTCTCAAGTGGGAGTCTTTGAAAAGTTGATTAACTTGGAGTTTTTAAGCTTAAACAACAATCTCAGTGTAACTCATGTTGCAATGCTAAAGTCAGCGTCCAGTTGTAGCTTAAATCCTCAAGCCAGCCCACATCAGACAACATGAGGAGCTTCATAGTCAACATAGTAAGTCTATGTTTGAAAAAGTAAAAAAGATGTCTTGTTAAACATAAATTGTTTGTCTTAGTAACTGGTCTGAAGAAAAAGTAGCCTCAGTGGTATATTTTTATTAATTTGTCTAAATGCTGCATATTCAATAGCAACAGCAAGCTCTGAAAGGTAATGCTTTAGGCATAGCTCTGTTGTGAGTATTAGAAATGGAAATTTAACTTCTGTTTACATCAAATATTAAACTCTTAAAGGCAGTATTGTCCACCTTTTTGATATATATATACTTTTAAATTAGTTTTTCAAAAAAGTTGCATAGCATATCAGGAGTTTCTAAAAATAACTAAACTATAATTTTCAACCAATCTGATGGCTGAATAACCTAAATAATGAATTTAAAAAATAAAAATATGTATTGCTTTGCTAATGTCTATTTCATAATAAAGAAGGAAAAAGACTTGTTAAAATTGTAAAGGTTTATCATCTATGTAATAACTGAAAACCTAAACAGAATTTGAAAAAACAAAAGTTATAAAAATATGTGTTGCTAAGTCGGTCAAAAACTTAAAGAAAGAAACTAGAAAATAAGCAGGAAGCAAAAAAGGACTGAAGCTTTAAAAATGATTAAGTGGCTACAGTTGTCCAATATCTACGTCAAATAAAGGTATGATGCATTTAAAAGGACAAAGATAAAAATGATAAATGCAGGTCACACAAATCTTTATGTCCAACACATGTGCTTCTTACACAACACTGTCCTCAAGGACGGATTAGACATTAAAAACATCAGACCGGAGTTTAGAAAGTGCATGAACTGCATTTGAAAGTTTTATTACATACCAGCATTAAACAAAGCTAAAGAGTAATATGATTTTTAATATGCTATGAGAGTGTCTCTGATTTTTCTGCACAGCAAGCAAGAGTTGGACTGTTGTAATTGGGGAATAGAAAAGCTGACAATCACAAGCTGCCAGACGCTGAAAAAGTCATCTGGATGTATAGAAATAGAAATTCTATAGTATGACGCTAAGTTTGTTAATATTTCTGGCTGTCGGTTGGTCTTCACCACAAACATTATTATTTGTCCAGGTTTTAAATGATACACCAACACATAGTTGATCAAACTTTAAAAAGGGGTCTGGTTTGTTTTATGCCTCTAAAAAAACAAAACAAAAATGACCAGATACCTTCAGAAGTTGCATAACTACCCAAGTCCACCCTGGGTGTCAATAGATTTAGAACTAGAGCAGATTTTTCCTTCCAGTTGGGACAATAATCCTAAACATACAGCCAGTATTAAACTTCACCAATAGTTGGTCACATGTAACTTTTACAAATCAATGATTTATACTACCATAGGAGAAGAAATTTTAGTCTCAAACGGATATAAAGAGATTGCTGTGTTTAATGTAATGAACACATTGATGTGTTTTATTTTCTTTGGTATATCAAAGCCTTCCTGTGTTGCTTCTTATTAAAATTAAGCAAAAACATCCCAGGATGCATGAAAGCAGCAGATGGATGAATTGACAAAATATGCAAAAAAGACTGGAAGGTTCTCCATGTGGCATCATCCAGTTCAGCGGCCTCATTCCCACAGGACAGGTAAGGAATAGTTAGGATCAATGACACTTATTGTTTAATGGTTCTTTGAGTCCACTATTTCTGGTATTTCCCTCATCAAACACACTTCTCACATCAACATTTCAACTGTTTAAGAGATCAGTGGGAGACGAATTAGAGATGGAGACTCAAAAATCAAAGGTCTTTGGGTCTCAGGAGGACATTGTTGCTGCTCCACAGATGGTGGTGACTAACATGCTCTACAGAGTCATTATATCCACACAGCAGGTAGTTCAGCTAACCTTATATTTCCAACAGGGTTGCCACTGCTGGACCTTTTCTTCTTTTAAAACCTCTAAACCACTGAACTGAATCCTACCCACCAATCAGCTGTGCCCTTGGCCTTTTCAAAAGGACACAATCTGAAGAATGGCAGGAGTTAACATAAACACATTAGTTAAATCAATACATTGGCTCACACAGAGACAAAGCAGGTAAAGACAGGTTAGATCCCTTCGGTCTCTATCAACGAATGGTGAGTGCTCACTTCTCAAGTGGTTACCTTTCCAGTTTTGTTCATTAAAGCCAATCAATGCTAAATCAGTTTCATGTCTAGAAATAAAACTTCTCATGTTGTGATAAGCTTCCTTTCAAGAGCTTAAATGCTCTGAATCATTACATCACATGGAGATTAAATATTCAAGTCCCAGTCTTTCCTTGTAAAATCCAACATATGAGAATGCTTTAATCTAAATCTCTCCCTTGTAGCCCTGCAAGTCCGTACATGACTTTTCTTCTTGCATAGTTTCAATGAAAACTGAATTTGTGGAGCTAAGAGCTAATTGTTGTCCTGTTGTTGTTCACACCTGTGGTGAGGCAGTGGTACAGGTGACCAATATCACAGGATTTATTCTTGATGCATCTTTCATCCCTGGATAAATGAGACGTGCTTGGTGTTGCCAACGAAGCGTTTACAGCATTTTATAGCCCATGCATTACCTAACTATACCCAATATTCTGGTAGACTCTAACCTCAAGCTTACAACATCACACAACATGTCATGGAAAGACAAAAAACACAGTAGAGTCCAACATTTTCAGAGCCTCTTTGCATCAACTAGGACTGACAGTCATTTGTTTCCAAGAATTGTTCTTACGGCGATATTTATAAGTCAAATCATAAGATGTCAGTAGATGGGAACCCTCACTACGAGCGGTGGCTTGTCCTCCATGTTTTTCTACGTAGAACCTGTGTAATTACCAGTCTTCCTAGGTGTACGATGCTAAACAAAAACATAAATCAGGCCGTGCAGGAAAGCATGGAAGCTGAAATGACCAAATATTGGCTGGGCATTTCTGACTTTGCAAATAAGTCAAGCATAAACCTGCCTTGACATATATAACCTGAGTTCAAATCCTGATAGCGATACCTTTGCTGCATGCCTTCCTTTCTATAAAAAAAGCCACTAGTTCTTAAATATATAGTCGTTTGATCTGGGTAACAATTTTAAAGGTATGCATTTATTTTCCCTGACACTCTGGATAATAATTTCTTGCCAAAAGCTTAATTTAAGTTTCCCAAAACTGTAAACTTTTTGAGAAAATGAAAAGCTTTTCCAGAAAATCTGAAGTTTGAAAATCTAATGAGAAAGAAAGTTGAGTTTATATTTCTCTGCATTTTAGATGAGTCATTCACTTTGCTTGGTAATCCTTAGTTTACATAATTTATTGAAATAAATAAAAATGTAACCTATTTTTAAAATGTTTCTAAAACATTTTATGCAACACACTGTTTGATTGACTCCAGAAAAGTAAAATTACCCCCAGGTAACCCAGGCAAATGTGTTCATTTAAAAGCAATTTGTTCTTAAAAAACTTGTGCTGAATTAGTAATGCCAAAAACTATTCGGACATGCAGCCTAAAGAGAGAAGAAGGTTTGATCAAAGCTGAAAAATAAAGTTAGGAGGAAGGAGGTCTACATCAGCAATGGGAGGAGAAGGAAGAGAAAAAAGGCAAAGAAGAGATTCAGGGCACCATGTCCTGGTTGAAGGTAATAATAACTGGCCTGACAGTGGGAGGTGCTGTGCTGTTGCTGGGTGAAACTTGTGATGGGGTGGGGGATGATCGGCGAGTAAATGTCACAGGTCACAGGTACTCGAAAACCTCAGCCCTACAGCACTTAACTAGTGCTTTAATACTCTATGAATCAGGTGATCTAACAGCAAGAGCAGATTCCATTTATTCACATCATCAAGAGATCAACATCCAAGCACACAACACACACCCCATACTGGTAGTTCCTTGTTCCAACCAGCACAACTCTAAAAAGTAGAGAAACCAGATCATTTTTTAATTGTCTAAAGCACACATACATCTGTTTTGGATTATGTATGTATGCAAAATAAATGGGAAATTAAGCAATTGCTGTGAGACAATGTGAGCTAAATCTATGGCAGCTCATTTGCGCTGAGCCTTCCTTTTAATTTACGGTTGTGATCTGTTTGTAATTAGAGTCTGATTCACCGCAGAGGAAACTCATTATGCAATTAATGAATGAGACGTGCCAAGTGGTGTTTAGTGTTGAAAAGAGAGCCAAGCAAGAAAGTTCAGGGAGCAAATTTTTCTGAAACCTTAAACTGAAATGCTAATAAATTAGCCAACAGAAAAATGGTTGCATACAGAAGGAAAATGTTCAGGTGTATTTTATAAGAGTAGATTTTACCAAATCAAAATACATCTGTATATCCTCTATAAAAAGTCATAAAAGAGGTGAGATAAAAAAAAAAATTCCCAGAGTTTAATCAATAAACTATAACCCGTGTAACTATCAGTTAAACCTTACAGGGATTTTATGGATGTGTTGATCATTGGGGTCTCGTACTCAAGGTCTTCCACTTCATCCGGGACCAGGTCACCGGGGCAGCAGTCTCAGCAGAGACTCCAAGACTTCCCACTCCCACCTCTTCCAGCTCTGCTGGGGGAAGCCCAAGGCGCCCCCAGGCCATTTGAGAGACATAGTACCTGCAGTGTGTCATGGGCCATCCCCTAGGCTTCCTCCCGGCGGGACGTGCCTGGAACACCTCCCAAAGGAGGCGTCCGCGGGCATCCAAAAAAGATATCCGAGCCACCTCAGCTGACTACTCTCGATGTGAAGGAGAAGCAGCTCTACTCCAAGCCTCTCTTGAATGACCGAGCTCTTCCACTTGGATTGGACAAGTCACCTTTTTTGAGTGAAGAACCATGGCCATGGAATCAATTATCATCCCAGCCACTGGAACTGCTCCAGCACATGCTGTCGGTTTCGGCAGGATGACATCATCTGCAAAAAACGGGATGAGATCCGCTAGTCCCAGAAACACACTGCCTCCGACCCTTGGCTACACCTAGAATCCTTTTCATAAAGGTTATGAACAGGACCGGTGACAAAGGGCAGCCCTGTCGGAGTCCAACATGCAACGGGAACAAATCCGACTTAATGTCCGCAATGTGGATCAAACTTCCTGTCTGCTTGTACAGAGACCAGATGGCCCCTAGTAAAGAGCCCCCGACTGAGGATTCTCAGGAAGAACCTGAGAAAGTTTTCTTTTGGTATCGTATCAGTTTTCTGTGGAGTCGGTGTTGAGCCACAGCATTTCTCTGTGGTTCTCCAGCTGCACATTGGCAAAGAGAAGCAACTCCAGAAGGTTCTAAACACTGAGACCTGATTCGCTGCCTTCCTCCATCTCTGGATCTTCAGGGCCAGCTGCGTCTGGAGAGCCAACAGCATCACATGGGAGCCCTTCTACCCTCTTTTTTTAATTATTATTTTGTTGAGATTTTTTGCACAATAACAATAAAAGGAACTCTGATTCTGAAATGTAGATTCTGATGAAATGGTCCAAAATAAGCAACAAACCTATCTTCTCTGCCCTCATGTACGCTTTCATTGTAGAATCTAACTAGTTAAAATATCTGGATAGAAAAAAAAAACTATTAATAACTAAATAAAAGCAGTTTTAAAATTCTTAAGAGGAGTAGTTTTGGTTCGACTTTTCCATTTATTACTGGCTTTTAATATGCAATTCAGGCAGGGTTCCTGAAGCACCATCAGTAAGTCACCATCTTGACCTAGTCTGTCAACAACCCTCAATAAAAATGCTGTTATTGTTTTACTGATTAAACAGAAACATCTAAAAGCAAAATGTGTTGCTATTTTTAGACCTGGTGGGTCTGCAGGACACCCCGCTAATCGTTTTTGTCTCGAGGCTGAGATGAAGACATTAAAAAGGGATGAGAAGAAAGCTGGCTGGATCTCTAAAGATCTGGCCCTCCGCAGTGAGAAAGTAGGTCAAATCAACCCTCTCTCTCACACACCCATCCTGGTTCATTCATACACAGCCTCTGCGACAAACCACACATTTCTAAACCTGTAAGCATCCTCTGATGTGTACTTACACGGTCGAAGAGATAAACACACATTAAAACAAAACACAAACATGCTGGTTTGGCCACCTGCCATCCATTAAAAAAAATCTGGAAAACATTATTTTAGTAACAAATTCATTGATATATCAATGTTTGAAGTATTAAGGAGACTGTAGGTAAGAAAGAGGCACTTAAAGCTAATGTTGCATCTCTAACTGTCTGGAGAGTAGAGCTAAATTTAGGCTCCAGCTTTCCTACATTTTCACACCAATCCTGCCTTAAACATTTTAGCTTCATCTCTTATTTTTCGCCGTCTGCAGTCCGAACGAGATGCGCTGGTATTATCTGCAGCCAGCAGGGTTATTAATGGATCACATCCAGACAAGCATGGATCCAATGGTTGCTATGGTAACTGCATCCGCAGCGCCCCAGAAAGGAGGGAGGCAGAGAGAGTGGGAGGATGGTGGCGGTGAGGAGGAGAAGTGGAATTTGAAGTGAAAAAACAAGGGGGGGAGGGGGAGCGATAGCAGTGAAACAAGTGATGGATGAAGAAGGAGGAAAATGAGAAGAAGGGATGGAGGAAAGGAGGAGGAGATTTGCCCACTTCTATTAGAAGGAAATATTTTGATTCAGCAGAAAGGGTGACCTTGAAAGAGGACAGCAAAGTCAGATTGTCTCCTCCTCTCTGTCTGCTTTCCTCATCACTTCTCTCAGCCTCCTCCCACTCGTCTTCTTTTCATCAAGCAGTTATAAACAATAGGCATGTCGCCTTTAGATACACCAGAAAACACTCTGTTGTACATTTATTTCTGCTGATTTTTGCTCATAAAGAAGAATCTGCCTCCATAAAAGTCAGATTGATTTTTTACTAAAGAAAAAAATTATTAAAAGCCTATTTTTTTAAAGGAATAGTTTCTTTGTTTAGTCAATATTTCAGCATTTAGACACCTAGAGGTTTCTACTGTAACGAAAATTGAGAGGAATTTTGGTGTTTATATCAACAGGATGCAGAAAGTTGTAACTGAGAAAGGGAATTTTAACATTAAAATATTCATTTTGATTCAATTCAGTTTCATTTAATTAGAAAGACAGCGTTACGTGATAGCTACAGCAAACAATGACATCGGAGCAAAGGAGGTGGGATGTTAGATGGAGAAGGATGAGAGCACATAGAGAATCTGTCAAAAATTATCTTTAGGGACAATTAGCTGTTCCCAGTTGTTTTTTTTTTAGTTGCTTCTTGTTTTTTTAGCTTTCTAAATTAGCTTTTTTGGAGTTAGAATAAAAAAAATATACTGGTTTTATTGATAGCTACCAGTATTGATTTTTGAATAAAACTATAATTAACACAATATTCAAAAACATGTTTTTTCAATTCTCTTTCCAACTCTGATCTCTACCTGAAGGCCATGGAAATAAAATTTGGGAATAATTCAACCACCAAAGAGAAACAGGTGTTAAATAAAAGCTGCATTTAGGACATTATAACATGTTTTTGTTATATTATAAATACTGTAAAAAAAGGCCTAATGATCTTCCTTCTCTATGCTCAAAGAAAACAACACAAGACTATGTAAGAAAAAAAACAAAACAATCAGATGGGGCTTTGCTCCAGTCTTCTCAATATAAGTGGTACCTAAAAGCCCATTAATGGTCTTTTACAGTTGTACAGAGAACCAAAGAGTCACCGCCATCGTGCCATTACTGTTTTTATGATGAAATGGCTTGACATCTTACATGGTCCAACAATCTAAAAACATATGGTCCACTGCAGAGGTGGATAATCCAGTTCCAGAAACCAGAGTTTTTCTTCATCCTGTTTGCTTTACCAGTGGATTAGCCTCCTAGAAATGCAAACGGCCGAAGCTAACCTGTGTACAGACTTTTTACTTTCTGGACTTGGATTATCCACCTTCATTGTTTGTTTGACTCATTGTTTGTTTGTTTGGTAATTTATCTTTAAGAGAAACATTAAATTATAAAAACCTTTAACTGCTAACAATAAAGAAGGTTTCCATAAAAGTACCCAATACCTTTTCCCTTTAAATTCTTTGATTTGGAAAATTTTTTTAAATGTCTACCAGCAAAATTTAATTTGCAATAGACAGGAGTTGAGAAAATGGAAATCGATGAAGAATCTACTTAGAAACATAATTTGCTTTAAATGATCTGTAAAATATTTTTCTTTAAAAAAAAAAAGGGTTATAAAAATGTCATTTTAAAAATAAAAACAAGGCAGGGGATTTCTCTGCCATGTTTTGCATCCCTATAAATATTTTTTGACAGGGGTGTGCAGGTGGCGCAGTGGTTAGTGCGCACGACCCATGTACAAAGGCCTTAGTCCTCTACGCGGGCGACCCAGGTTTGAATCCGGCTTGTGGTCCTTTCCCGC
>JAUZNJ010036543.1:0-11810 GCA_034780135.1 Jordanella pulchra
CTTGATGGGCCCAGTGTTGTTTGAACTTTATTTTTTGCAAAATAAATTTGTTACCATTTTCTTCATCAAGACTTCCCCGTGCTTCTCTGATTTTTTGGCTCGGCCCCTTACAGCATCATACTATAAGTAGGTAGGCTTTCCATGAGTATCTACACCAAACAGTTTCAATTTGATTGAATTTAAGCTTTGAGATAAGGGAACATCTAAATCTTGGATTCATGATACTAAAAAACACAAACCTACGTGCAAAGGATAAATACAGTTCAAGATGCCGAGGCTTGGAAAGTTGGCTAAAGTAAGGAACATTATCAAAGTTTGAAAATTAATTTTGAATTTACCAAAAGGTTTTTGATAAATACAAATCCACAACTCATTCCATTTTCTGTGACTGCATTTTGTTGTTTTCAGCTGATAAAGTTAACCTTAAAAATCAAGAGATATACAAAGTAAAAACGGTAGGAACGCACTCCAAATGTAGGTTACTTTACATTTAGTTGCCGGACAGAATGTTTTATATGAACACTTTAAGTTTAAGAATAAGTTCTTTAATGTGATTATTGCTGGGTTTACTTTTAAAATTATTACTCAGGGAGGAACTTGAAAACGACAAGTGTCTTTCATGTTTTCCTTCCTTACACTTAACTAAATAAACAGTGTTCGTCTAAGTGTCAAAGCATAAGGACAGAAGTTTGCATCTAAAACCACTCATTCACTGAAGCAGCTGCTCCACTATGATTTTATATCTTGTGGTTGACCTGTTATTAAGCTAACACAGTGGCTTATTTATTAACAAAGTTCAGGTTTTTAATGATGAAAAGAGATTTCTAGACCAGTAAAATATCGAAAAATATATTGTCTCTTTCGGTTTCCAATACCATAAATGGGTCAAATTTGCCATAGTAGCAAACAGGTTTTGCTCCAATAATCCTAAACGTTTCCGTCTCAAAGTAAATTCTGTGGGCAGTAACTGAGTAAATCCGACTTCCCCCACCAATGTGCTTGTAGCTGACATGAGAGCAGTTCCACACTTATGAACTAAGGCCAGACATGTCTTCGTGTTAATGTGAGCAGACATGTTCCTTAAGTCCTAAAAAGAAAAAATCTATCTATCTATTTATCTATCTATCTATCCATGGTAGATTTAGTTTATAGGTTTACACACCACATATCCCTTAAGGGGTAAAACCGACAAACCGACTACCCTACCCTTACAGATCTCTCTCCCCCTCCCCTCTATAGTATTCACCATTGCACATCTGATGCTTGGCTCTCATATATATTCTTCTCTGAAAACCTACTAAATACTTAATCTTGGTCAGCTGTGCCATGAATGTAAATGTGCTGCTTATCTCTACAATAATTCTAGACAGAAGCAGATGATATGCTGAAAATGACAAAGTGTCTGCACCCACATCTGCGTCTAGTTTCTCAAAGAGACCAAAAAGCCTAACCTAACTGACCCATGTCTTGATGCTGGCTTCTGTTAAAAAGCCTTCACGTAGTGGCAGAAATGACATGCTCACTTCTGAAATCTTAATGATAGGATTAGGTATGATTTTCCTTCCTTCAGTGCTCATACAAAACTTCATCACATCTGTGTAATATATTGCTCAGAATACATCCTGCCAAGCTGTGCTATAGTAATCTGCACATTAAATAAGTTCCCTGACGAGGAGAAGTCAATTGAGGATCTAGAAGTCCAAGAAAAATATGTGAATGTTGTTTGTAGGAAGTCCCTTAACCATCCGGACCTGTGTGCAATCAGCAAGTATTTTGGCCAATGAGCTAAAACGGAACCAATGAGTCATTTCTTACTGATGGGTCTCTTTGTTACGAATGTGAGAATATTAAAGGAGTGGTTTTAAAATATGTATCCACATTCTTCTGTAGTCTTGAACATACAATCTAGGCAGGGTAATTCTGTGATTGGATAGACATTTTTCCGTGCATTTCAATGAATCATGTAGATCTTTTAGTTGCTAACTTTCTGATTTTAGTAAATACCATGCAGAAGTTATTTTTTCTAGGTTATAGTTGAAGAACACCAAAAGTAGTAAGCAAACACTGAAGGCTGTGTTGGAAAGTTCGTTTAAAATATGTTTATACCTTTCCATAAGGTTGGGGACAGACTCTACTTTAGCTTATAAGGTTTAAAACCCATGACATCAAAAATGGTTACAGTTTTATTGCTGAAATCCTAACTTTCCATTTTCATGACTGAAAGTCCTTTCTTCTTTCTATTGCATTTATACTGGAATCTACAGTATTAGAGTTAAACATTTTTGAGTTTCGCTATAACTGCAAACTTCAGTCTCAATTTACTTTCAACAAATACATTCTGAACTCTGCCTCTGCAAAGACAGAGTTAGCGATTTCTGAGCCGGTGCCTCACCAAACTTTCTTTAGAGTTACATGATGACATTAAACGCTTTTGATTTTTTAAACATCCATATTAAGTTTGAAATTTATTAAAGCCCTATTTGCAGATAGTATTTGTTGAAAATTAACATTTTTCTTGTTGTCTGCACATAAATAAACCTGGACCTAAAAAGTTTCTTGATAATTATTTTCAGGTCACACAAAAGTATGTTAAAGAATGTGTGCTGCTTTTGATCAGCCTGCTTTATAAAGTGCATCGGCACTAGTATGAATGGCTTAAAATTTAGCATTTAGCTACATCAGCATGGAGTACATAAGTGTTATTATCATCACATTGTCTTCTTTAGATTTAGGGAACAAGAGGAATGAAATTGCTTCAGACCACTCAAATAAATATTATTCTAATTATTCAGAAAGTAGGTTGAGCTACCATCACTTAAACCTTCAGCATGATGAGCTTAGTGAATCTTTATCAGTGTGGACAATGCAAAAGAATCAGACGTGAAGGACGGCTTGTCCTGGGTATTGTTTACCAAATGTGTGTTATCTTCCAATAGCATTGAAATACTAAACATATACAAAACAGGCTGTAAAACAAAGTTTAATAAAAGTGTGATTATACATTAATGTGCTCCAGAAAAACACTGCATTGTGCAAGACAGAACAAAGTGTTGGTATTTAATAAGATTATTACCATGGAAATAGAGCAGCTACAGAATGTGCACGGTTTTTTAACTCCACCTTCAAGCAGACAAACTAAAATTTTAAAATTTAAATCAGTATCTTAAGTCCACTTTTTGTCTATCTAGTTATCATTTGTACTCAGTTCATTTTCTGAGCTCCACCATAAGACAAGCACTGTCTTTGGGAAATATGCTAACCACCTGTATAAGCCTTCAAATAATGACAGTCTGTTCACTATACCCAACCTCACTTTGCCTCTGACACAACCTTCCACCTTCCACAAGACAAATCCCCCAGCAACACTTCACTAAGTCAGTTATGCTTACTTTAACTAAATCCTATACTTGCACTAGTAAACAAAAACTAGTCATTGATAGCCATGCTACAAGAACAACGCCCCCACAAAAATCTACTCCCTTCCCATGTGCTAAAAAGGTGGCCAGTGCAAAGACCCTTGTGTAAAATATTTGATTGAGATGTTTTAGTGTCAGAACATTGCATAAACATTCTTCTCATCAAGCATGCTTTTCATTGGAACTGAGAGTTGAGAAGGGATCTGGCCGGTGGCTGCAGAGGGATGGACAGAGACAGATCCTGGAAGAAAGCTATTGCTGGGATCAAAGCCAGACAAATCTGACTGGGACAAGGGAGGGATGTGGTTGGGACTGGCTTGGAGCAAATCGAGAGAGGGAAAACAACCAAAGATATTTTTATTTATTGAAGTATTTAGTATGCATTTAGCAGAAAAATGATTGTTTTTCAAACTAAGGGTTGTTCATCATGCATATCATCATGGAATCTAACCATAAAAATCAACAAATATGAGAAGAGAAATTATGAATCTCCGTATTTGACCATGTTAATACTTCTGAATTATAGTGACAATAAGGAAATAAAATCATGTTCCAACCATTTTTTATCATAACAAACATTTAATTTGAAAATTTGAGGGCTAGTTACACTGGGCTTCATGTCAATTTACATAATACTCTAACAGACATAATCGGGCTCTTCAGAGAGGCCCAAAGTAAATGTCTACCTCCTCTACAAATGTTTTACATCTGATTTGAGAGACTAAAATATGTCAATATTCATAAAGCAATGTTTACATGTTTAAAAATCTGCTGTCTCGGCCAATAGCTTTTCTTTGTGTAAGAGCTGTTAAATCAGTTGCAATTCAATGATGATGAGCTTCTTCATGTGTAATGTCGGGTAGGTTGATGGTTTCAGACAGAACCATTAAGTGCTTCAATTAGACCTGCTGGTTCTCACCTCCTCGTCACTCCACGTGAAAAGGACTTAACTCTTCCTTCACACAGCTGTACACAATGACAGACACACGCTCATGTGAGAAAAAAAAATAACACCATTCACAGCACACATCTGGTGCCAATTGCTTGAAGCCTTCAAAAAAACTTACACATATGTTTCTTTATGGCCACAGGCACAATCATGTCTCTTCTGACAACCTAGCAAAGGGCCCTTAAATCTTTTGGCAGCAGAGGAGTTCAAATCCAGAGACAGGGTGACAGGTAATGTATTTCTACAAAGTGGTGGGTTTTATCCAGACTCCTGTTAACGTTTCACATTAGCATCGGGATGACAGGTGGTGCCTTGTCAGAGAAAAGAGGATTTTTTTTTTCTCAGGGAAAGGCCAAAACAACACAAAGGAGATGAGGATGGCTGCAAATGAGTTTTTTTGAAATGAGGCTTGAGTTTTAGTTGTTGAGAAGTGCCCTCTTCCTACCTAACATAAGTGTGAGTGTGTAAGGACTTTAGCACACTTCCTTTGTAAAACAGGGGATTAAGCATCATGATTTCTTAATGCTGGTACCTTGCGACGATTGAAAAGCAAAGCTTTAAAATATATTGCTTCCTTTGAGTGAAGAAGACGCTTTCTTAAATGTATGATCTATTTTAAATGACTATTTGAAAAAGCAACAATTGAGCAAATTCCCTAATGTCCAACTAAATGTATTACAATTGAACTGCTGAAAAGCTGTATTTGAAGGTTAAACCATTTGAACTTTTATGGCAATAGATTTTTATCAAAACTCAAGTGTTCTCCCCCAAATACAAATCAACCTTATGTGATATATGGTGAAGGTTCTCAGTCCTTATGTGATTAAATTTTCAAACATTTTGTGAAAACAATTTATTCTCTATATATATCATGATCATTACACAAACACTTAAATCTCTGCTTTAGTTCCTTCCCTTATAAAATTTTCTTTTTATGTAAAGCAGCAGAAATATTTGATTTTCTATCTGTGTCTGAGAGTTTTTGCTTGTTGTATTTGCTCAGTCTTTCCTGGAGTAGATTAATCTTTGGCTCTCTTAAACCGGAATTTGCTTAATGTCATAATTCTTTACCCTTGTGCTGCACAAGAATGTTAGCATAAAAGTTCAAGCTGTTTTTTTTGCATTTTTTTGTAGTAAAAAAATCCCCTGAAGTGCTGCTTTAAACAAATGCATTCAGTGATTTATCTGTTAGATGTTTTAAACGCTAACCAAAATAAAAGACTTTTGCTGAGATAAAAGACTTTTGTATAGTACGGATTACGGAAACATCAAATTTATGGATCGTTTACACTATGTGGTTTGGGTCTGCTTAGTGTAATCATGAGGAATTTAGGAATATGTTTAATGTTTGACCCTTGTATATGCCCATATGGCTGTGTGGCTCCCCCCCAAAAGAAGGTGTTAGTGCAGAGGAAAGCTACTACTAATCAACACCCCCCAAAAACACCGTGTATACTTTGACACAGGCTGGCAGGAATCAGGTCAGTTATCTTTAGCAGATGACAGGGAAACAGACAATCACTTTTCAGCAAACATTCAAAACATACAGTTGGAGCTACAATTACATATCTTAAATCAAAGCATACCTATGTGTTTAAATGAAAGAGACAAGTCTAAAGCTAAATTTAAAGGAGCGTTCAACTAACTTCTTCATTTCAAAACATGTGTGTTGGTGTTTGGTTTCAATGAAAACCTGCCAGACAATCCGGGAGGGTGAAAGTTGCTCGTTGTTTTCATAGGGGCTCTCCAGAAAGTAAGATTTTTGTCCCTCTCCTGGATTAATGTAATTTGCAATATAGTCTGCTTTTCTTTTATCTAGCCTTTCTCTGTTCCACTAAGATGGGTGATTCTAAAAATCAGGAACTCTCTCTCAGCCCGTCGGTAAATGTTGGTAGATAAACAATGGCAAACTGCTATGGCTGCCAACACTACATTCACATTAACACATGCATCTAGTTCTTGTGCAAACCCTCGCAAAAAAAAAAAACAGCTACTATTTCATTTATTTTTCTTCTAAAAATGATTAAACACAAATTGAAAGACAATTTTACAAAGATTTTACAGGTTGAATACCGGGCTTTGACTCCTTTAATCAAGTCTGAAGAGACTGCATGTGTTGTGGATAATATCACTTCTATAAAGAGGAGAATACAAAAGTCATTAGTGGTTCAACAAAGATATGGTTGAGGTTTTTATCTGTAAAACATTTTTGGAAAATTGACAATTTCTCTTTTCAACTTCATAGTGCTGAGCTTTGTGTTTGTGTATTCTATAAAATTTTATGGTACAGTACATGGAGTTTTGTCATTATGAGCTGATAAAATGGGAAAAAAATTGAGTAAGTATAAAGACAGACCAGAGTCCAAAATGTGAGAGAAAGAGGGAAAAAACAAACAAAAAGGATTCGGTTGTCTTTATAAAAGCGTCATCAAGGTTCCTGGGAAGACATCCAGGAGTGAAAGTGTGACTAAAAATATTAGCTGAAATGCCATCTTTGCTCCAACCTTGTGTTCACACCTCCAAGTGACTAATCCAGCTTCAAGCTTCTGGTTTCCAAGTTAATACTATAATTCCAAAAAAAAGCCAGACTGCCCAACACTGCAGGTGCTGAATTTGAAACGGTGTACAAAGAAGTGTGCATAGGTTTGTGTGACTGTGAAATACACAAAAGGGCTGGGATGCAGAAAATAACCATGCTGGTATCTGTGAAATAGAGATTAGGATGTGGCCATGCCAAAAATTTGTCTGTGAAGAGAAAAGCCACTAAACAGGACGGTCTCAGTTTCATGTTTCTCAGAAATGGGACATATTACGGTAGATGCAGAGATCAAAGGAAATTATTTTCTGCATACTTTTTTTTTTTACTGGGTTTTATAAAAGGAAGAAAAGTTAGGTCACATGGTGAAATGACACAAAGCCCTTTTACTTTGTTCAGTGAGGCAAACTGAAGCTATAAATCAAAACAATGGCCTTTTGTGTAAAAATTACTGAATTTAGCTAGGCCAAAGGACATTTGGAGAAAGAGGTTTTATCATTTCTTAGCTGTTTTCCTCTTAATTAGCAGAAAATATATATAAAGTATCTGTTACTGGAATAACACACACAGGTATATAATGTCAATTGTTTTAATTTATTTGGAGTATTACCGATTTAAAGTCTTTATGACAGCACTGTGGGGGCCTAGTATGAGAAAGGCGTACAGCTGTAGCCAACACACTTTTGTGAGCTGGCCTCTGAAATGAGGACAGACCATGAATACCAGGCATGTCTTTTCAATCACTCAAATCCTTAAGGGGGACTGTCCATGACAGCACCAATTTCAGTGCAAACAGCACTACATGCTGCTCCAGACAAGGTGGAAAACAATCTTTAAAGGAGAACAGCTTTGAAGGGCTTAGATTAGCAGAGTAATGAGGCCTGGTTGTTAATGTAGAACACACCGCCATCAAGTATCGGTACAATGCAGATACTGCAGAGCCCATTGCTACATTTACATCTCAACTGTATTTTGAAGGACTTTGGTTAAAAGAATCAACTTAAAAAAAAAACAAAACGTATTTATTAATAATTATATTATATATTACTTTTAAATTTTAATATGTTTCTCTGTGTGTGGGTGGGAGTTTAGCGTTTGGGTGTGTTTGAGTGCATGTGTGTGGTGGTCTAAAGCAGTGGTTCGCAAAGTGGTGGGCACGCCCACTGGGGTGAGGGGTGGGGGCCAGTGTAACTGCTGCAAAAAAAACGTCTTGTAAACGAAAAGGGGAAATGGTAAGAAAAGTTTGGGAACATCTGGGCTAAATGCTTTGATCTGTTGTATGTAACTGTAACACAAATAGCAAAATAGAAACAAACTACGGATTTTCAGTGCATATTTTAGAGCAGGTTTGTCATTTAAAATATCTGATCATTTATTTAGGACAACTGTGTTGTTAAGTTCTTAATGCATTCGGGACAATCTGTGGGTTTACTGATGTTCCGTCATGCTTGCAGATGAAAAGGCTATTTAAGCCTGACAATAATAATTTTCTGTATGCTTAACTTTATCATAGAGCAGTCATTTCATTTAATGGTCTCAGCTGGATCTCTGTATTGATTTTACAGACACAGCAGGTCTCCTGAGATTCTCTATGGATTTCCCAGCTGCCTTCCTAAATGATCCATTGTGATTCCTCTCAAAAGGCCCATGCCAGGGGAAGGCATGGAAAATAGTCATAATTTCACAATATCCTTATATACCTGAGCCTTGTTATGTCAACCACATTACCTCAACACTGCTTTGTGACTCCAGACATCGTTTTAATGACACCAATCCCATTTATTGGTCTTTCCCTGGCTGATTAAACAGAATGCTGGCCATGAGTTTCAAAAATAGTATTTCCTGCTCAATCTCTTTCAAGCGGTTTAAGATTGTAATAAAATGAGAATAAAATGTTTCTTGGAATGAGAGAACAAAATGTTATTAGAATTAAGGGTGCTCTTAAGCATGAGTGTGGTTAGATGTCCCTGATTGCTTCCTCCAGTAGATCCATCTCCAGTCAAGTGGTTATGTAAATGCAGATCACTTTCTCAGCCCAAAAGAGCCTTTATCATCAACTTTACTGAATATAAAACAACTTAAATAAAGTGTCAATTGATAAAGTCTCAAAAAATAATCATAAAATCTAATCTGAGCTGAGTGGGGGTTATTGATTTTGTTTAGATGTTTACTGATGGAAAGGATGTTGAAATAAAGATGACAAAGATGCAACATCTTTCAGGAACTCATGCTTTTAATTAAATTAATAAAATTATCTGCTGAGATCGATGTTTCTGAATGGTACTAGTTTTGCTAATTTTAAAATAATTCATGATTAATTATATGGTTCTCCATGTGTTGTATCCTTGTATTTAGCATTATTGTGTCTTGTTGGTGTTTATAATGCAGATTAGTTTAAAACATTACTGTCATTCAGTAAAAAAAATGAGTGAATATTAAAGGCTGCAACTCCTTTTCTTTTATATTTGAGTTTGGTTCTAATATTACACTGAGCGCTAATGTTAAACATTGAGGTCTACAGGCAACACCAAACTCAGTTATTAGAACACTAGTTCCACAATATTTTGTTGCAGTTTAATCCTAATTAACCAACAATTTCATCAGAAGTCTTTAATGAAGTCACTGAGTAATTTATTCACCATTTCCCTAAATTGCAACAAGTTTCAGTGCCTTGCATTTTAGCATTGACAAGATTTTGCTAATAGGATCACAATTTCCATATTAATTTGGGGAAAACAGAAAATGAACTCCACCTCTCCAAAACCAGACAAGTCACAGCCAAAGGCCAAATAATTAATTGCCTTGTGATCATTTTCTATTCTCTGAGCTAATGCAATTAACAAAGCGAAGAGCAACCGTCATACTTGAGGACACAAAAAGTCATTCTCCAGCTCAACTACAAATGTACCATTTAAACTTTATTCAACATTACTCATAAAGTCCTACATTTATAAAATAAAAAAAACGGGTTAAAAAAGTTATGTTTACCCCGACAATGATAATCAAATACAGAAAAATACATAATTTTACAACAAATGTACATAATTACTAGCATAAGAGGATAATTTGAAGGCAGAAGCTTTATCTGTGCCTGTTATGGTTGCTGAACTGGTAAGGTCACGAACACAGGACCACAGTCATCACTTACAGAAAAGCAGGGCCTGCCTGCCAAGTAGACTAATCAGATAAAACACATCTAGCCGCTGGCAGCACCTCAGCTGCGGTGTCTCTATCCGAATGAAGCTGATAGACCTGTTAGGGTCAAATAGTAGAGACTAAGCTTTTGTTTTTATCATGCTGTCTGGCAGACCTGAGATACTGCTAGCAAGCCAGACCCAGAGGGGCATAAGAAAAGATAAAAATGTTTTTACTGGCTTTGTGTAGTGAGGCAGAATGATGCACACTGCGTTAAATACATAACCACCAGCAAAATAAGAAAGGAGCAGTGCTGTTGCACACTAAGACACTAGTTTAGTAGGATGGGGGAGGGGGCCTTGCTGGGGGACAGAAGGTTTGGCCAATGGAGGAAAAATAGACAGGAGGACAAAGATGGACAAAAAACAAAAGATAGATGTCACGTGGGTCCAGAGTCGCTGATAGATGCGATGTGCAGCGCGGCACACAGGCAGTAGTTCAGGTAGAAAAAGCTTCCCTTTGTGATGCAGATGACAACGCAATCAGCCTCGCTTTGTCTCTGACTATGGGCTCTGCTCCCAGGCACATTGAGCGACAGACACTAATCCAGTGGGTTTGTGTTCACCAGGCGCACACATAAAGGCAGTGTCACAGTACCTGGGGTGTATGTGGATGAGGATCTCTGAAACAAGGTCTGACCTCTCTCAGGCTATGCTCTCCCTCCTCCTCTTCCTCCTGTCTCTCTTTCTCCCCACATCTTAGCCCCTAGGAGCCTGTTCTAGCGAGTTGAAAATTAGAAGCGCTACATTGTTAAATGTGTATGGCTCACTCACACAGAGGAAGTGAGATGAATAAGAGTTGAACTGATTGGTCCGGCTCAAGTTTTTGATAAAACACTGGAATTACTTTGAGATCTACTGAATGTATCCAAGCACCTTAAAAAAAACACTTTTCCTTCCCAATAATGGGTAAAATCTCAATGCAAATAAGCACATTGCACAATTAATTTAATTTGCCAATTAGACCTAGATGTAGTAAGGCCATTTTGACACTGAAGCCTCACACATTTTGTGTGTCTGAAAATACATTTCACCGTCCCTTAATAACTCTGACTCCCAACGGGTTAGGATGAATCAGACCCTCCATAATAAATATGACTTACCCAGAGACTGTGCGATGCCAATTAACATGTGCTAATTAAGATAACAGGATATAGGCACATCCTTGATCTAGATTCTGTGAGATATTGGAAAGGTTACAGAGAGGTAAAAACAAGTTTCCTGTTGAACTATTCCAAACTTGTCACTTTTACTGAGCAAAAACAAAGCACCTTTTTATTCCTTTTATGCCGCTGGTGTATTCTGTCACATTCATTTATCTAATCCTGTTCTTTAGTTAAAATTAGGTAAGTAATTGAGTATAATCATTTAAGTGACTCGAACCAGAGACCTGAAACACACTTTAAAAACGTGACGGTGTTTAAAAAGGCATACGAAATCTAAGAGAGACTTAAATAGGATGGTGGGAGTGAACAATATGTTTAGAAATAAAACACTCAGATAATTTTAATGTTGACTGTTAAAATACATGTAGAGGAAGAGGTAATTATTCAGTTCTATGTTACGTTAAAATAAATAGATGACCATTAACCCTTTAAGGACTACCATTATAAAGGTCCGCATGAGCATCTTTTTACATTTGGATGCTGCAGAGTCATTTTTAGGAGCATTCCAATGTTCTTTACCTTTATAAAATCCTTATAAGTCCTTCTTTC
>JAUZNJ010036544.1:0-11810 GCA_034780135.1 Jordanella pulchra
ATCTGCTATTGTTCGTTTGTGGAAGATGACTTCTCAAAGGAGTGCAAAGGAAAACGTTGCAGCTTATTCCTCTTAAATCCTTTTCCAGTCCTACTAATTATCAAGTAGTGATAACACCAGTATTTATTACTGTAGGTGTTTTTTCATTGCAAAATGTAAAAAAAAAAAACAAAAAAAAGTCACATTAAACAATTGGTTATTCCAGATCTATAAAATAGGTAAGGTGTCGGTGAACTGCAGCTTTTTGACTGCTGATCTGAGCTTCTGTTGGTCCATTAATGAGGCTTTTTCTTTTACCATCAGCAAAAGTTAAATCCACAGCGATCAACAGTCTCTTTTATGTATCAGAGCTCTGTTGAGTCAGTATTTCAAACCTTATTTCAGCTCAGTTTTTTTTTTTTCTTCCTCCCAAGCTTTGTCAATGGGAGGATTTTTTTTATACTGCTGTAAAATATCCAGACTTTTTAAGGACAAGTGTTCTATCTTTCTAATGAAACGTCATGTTTAGTTCTTTGGGATTGGTTTTTGACGTAATTGCTTATTGGAAGAATTATAAAAAAAACGTTTCTTTTTTTTTTTTTCAATGTCAGATTTGTGCTTTATGCAAATCAAAATGTACAAAAAATGTTTGGTGGTTAAATAGTTCCTGTTTAAAGATTCTTGCAGATTTTTTTTGAGGGGGCGGGAATCCATACGGATATGCTATTGGTACAAATCCCATATCGTGCGTCTTGCCAGGTAGCTGTTTAAATACTTCTCAAGGTGAATGATTGCTATTTTTTGTCTTCATGATGTAATTCAGGTGAGTTTTCATAACTTTTTTTCAACAAAAAGGGCTACTCCTAGCAGATTTGGTTGAGTTGAAATGACTATAGAGGACAAAGCTAAAGGTGACCAGGTTGGGTGGAGGTTTAAGGCAGCTGAATCAAGTTCCATGTTCCTCTACAAATTCAGACGATGTTGATAATCCTGTAAGAAATCTGGCAACAGTCGAGATGTGTTTTCATTTCGACTTTAAGGGAGTTTGTTTCCTCAAGGTCCGTTTGGTGCCCTTGCTGTTGGATTGTATTTTCCAGTAATCCTGCTGGGCTCTGCAAAGGTCTACTTGACCTTGGTTATTTTTCATCACATGTGTATTTGCGTCCACATCTGCAGTGGACCAGTCCGAGTTTGGACTGGTCCTTCGTCCGGGAGGGCTTAAGACAATTGGATCTTCATATAAATGGTAGAAATACAAGAAAATTGGAGGATGTTATGAGATAACAATTAAGATTTTCTGAAAGTTGTTTTTATTCCTACTTGGAACCCTTATAATGAAGAGCAAGAGCTGTTTGTTACAAAGTTTCGGATTTTTTTCTCATAATTTCTGCTGTTAATACTCAGCATGGATGCTTTTGCTAACTTTCCAAGTTACTAAGGTTTTAAAGAAAGTCAGTTTTTATTTAAGAGTGTTAAAATCCTTAGGAAAGAAAATGTGAATGGCAATTATATTAACTTACAGACAAAACAAATTTGAATTGTTAAATAAAGTGCTGTTTGATGTCCAAATTCAGTTTTATATAGAAAATTAAGAAAATAACTTAAAGATGAGTAACTATTGCTTTCCAATTAACATTTAAACCAAATAACTTGAACAGGCGTTGATTAATTTGGCCAATTATTATCTGTTAATTCCAGACTTCAGTGTGGAAATTCCTTTTTTTTTTTGTTGTTTTTTAGATGATTTAACAGCTAAAGGCTGGTTGTTTGGCTTCAGATACTTGCATTCATGATCCTTGAACTGGGTTTTAAAAGACGCTCTGGTTTGGTCTGCATGCGTCTTTCCATATTCACATGCTAATTTTGTGGATGCTGCAGATGTGGGTGATCTCTAGCAGACATAATTACCTGGTAGGCTTTTGAATTAAGACAGTATGTGCTGCATTATGTGGATGCAGAATGATGTTGGTGTTTGTTTTAAACTCTTGCTTTCAAGCCGCATCCTGCTCTCCTGAAATGCAGCTCACCACCTTAAAGCCGTGTGTGGCCTATCCTTCATATGGATCGATTTCTGTCATGCAAAACCTGCAGCGTTTTTGTCGAGAAGAAAACATAAGTAGATGTGCAGGGTTGCTCATTTTAAACCCTTTTGCACAAACAGCTGCTTCATTTGCTTTTATACTTGTGAAACCCTTTTTTTAAAAAGGGTTTTATCGACAATCCAATCTAAACAAGTTGCCAAACAATCAGAAAAGATATCACTACTGCTTTAGTACCTTAACCAACACTCTGCCACAATTTCTGTATATTTCCTAAAAGATTAGGATACTTTTTTTTTTCTCCCAGCAGAAGCCTCAGTATTATTGTAATTATTAAAGTGCTTACCAAGTAAAGGTACTGAACAGGACCAGTTTTGGTCAGGGAATAAAGAAGTGAATGATTCTGCTGAGTGTTTACATTCACAATGTTTGCCCTCTTTAATTTGATTGGACCGTGGATTTGGTGGGCTGCTCACTTTCAGACCAGAACACTGCAGTGGGCTTGCATCTGTTTAAGTAGATGTCCATTTAAGCATTGTTGGTACTCTTGAGAAGTGTGTGTGTGTGTGTGTGTGTACACACAACTGCTTAAGCTTGAGCTCCATCCTGGTGAGAGAAATGGACGCACAGTGATTATTTTTAATAAAGGCTATCTTTGCTACTTGTTCAGTTTTTTTTTTTTTCTTTTTCTAAGGTTTACACACCTTAACACATGGACCACTTTAAATGACTTTTTTTTTCTTTGTTAAACCAACAGTTAAGTTTGTGTAGTGGTGTAAAAATTGAAAGTAATGCTTTTTTTTTTTTTTCTTAAGTATACCAAATGTAAATTCTGTACAATGAGTGTGCCAATCCCCTTTTCTTTGTAAAGCCAGACTTTTAACAAGTGCCGATGTTGTGAAAAATCAGAGGGCCTGTATAGTTCCACGGCCTACTTTTTAAAGCAAACACTAAGTATATGATTAATTAACAAGAATTAAAAAAATACACTATTATATATTTAAGATGAATAATGAACTGCTGTTTTTAAATAAGTGTCAATTGATTTGCATGTTTTTTTTTTTTTCTGTCGGGTTTGGGTTGGGAGGATTTGGGTGTGTGAAAAAACTGTTCATGCATCACCCTTGAGCGATGGGTGGAAATGGATATTAATTTACAGTATTTTAGCCATATTTCTTTTTTTTTTTTTTTTTGTATGTTTCATTTCAACCATTGTTGCCTGAACCTCATTCAAACATGAAAAACGATGATTTTTACATAGCCTTCTCCTTTAAATGTGTTCAATTGGAATAAACTGTGTTCCTATACTCTCTGCTTGCATCCTCGTACATTTACTAATGTGTAATGTTCGTTCTGTGTAAAAATGTGGCTTTTAAAGTTTCAATCCATCACTGGGCTACCTGTTAGACAAATGCTTTGGTTTCAGATTTATACATTTCACTTTTTATCTACAATGACTGCCCTTTTATTTAGATTAAGAGTTAACATTGAGTGATAGAAGAAAATTCTGTTCATTCGCTATTGAAACTATAATTCTGTGATAAAACTGGAAATACTCCTAGAAATACAGTTCAGTTTTGTGTAGTTGTTTTTGTTCCTTTGATATAATTTACCAGGAAATCAATCAATTGAGATTTTGAATCTCTTTAACAATGATGTCCTGACCAAAGTGCAAACAGGGCATCTGCATTATTCATAAAAGTAATGAATTACTTTTATAGGATAAGAAAGTAAAAATTTAAAATATAATTTGACTAAATGTTGCTTAAAATGTCAGTTTTTATTTTAAATTACATAAAGGGATAGCCTTATTATTTTAAGCCCCAACTTTCTTGTTTGGGAACCTCCTTGTCGGTAATTTTGTGTCGAGATTTACAACAGGCTCATTTGTGTAATATCACCTTCCAATGGATCATGATTCATGTAGCCTACATTTATTTTTCTCAGCGACTTTAGAGACAAAGTTGTCTTCTGTCTTTTAGTGCCTTTAACAAATGAGATGTACTCATAGATTACCTGCTTTCTCTTTAAGAAAATTATTTTGTGATTCTGATTTAACCTCAATCAATACTGAGTTTTGAAAGTGAGTAAAATGGCTTCTATAATGTGAGGTTAAAACTGCTAAAACTATTTTTCTTGAAACATGCAACTGTAAAGGAAAATTACATTGTCTTATAAAAATATACGTACCCTTTTAATTTCTTCACATTTTGACACCCTAAAACTGAAAAACTTCTGTTTTTTTCATTTACATTTTTTTTTTAGAACTACATTTTACTGTAGTTACTCCTGTAAGCCTTTTCAGTGATGTCTCACCTTCACACAGCTGGAGATTTAACAGTTTTACACTTTCTGCAGCTCTGTCAAACTGGATCAGGAGTGTCTGTTTTAAGTCTTGGAACATATTCTTAGTTCGACTTGGTGCTTGATTTTGACTGGCTATTCTGATAAATGATTATACTGCGATGTCTGGTTGTAGCTCTGGCTGTATGTTCAGGGTTATTCTTTCCTTAAATCTTAGGTCTTTTGCTGCCTCTCACTGGTTTTATCCATCTACCTGTTAACTCTGAGCTTCCTCATTTTTGCTATAGCACAGCACAATGCTGCCAGTCACGTTTCATGGTGGGGGTGTTGCGTTCAGGACGCAGTTACTGCACAGCATGCTGACAAAAATGCAAAAACTTTGCAGCACCTGGAAAGTTATCACATGCCTTTTAGATGTTTAAGTAATATTTCCATGTTCAGGTGTTTTTGATCAGAGCTCACATAGATGTTTAAGAGTTGAGAGATATAAAACTTAACTCTGCTTTTAACTTCTCCACAGCTTTATCTTTAACCTCCAAGGCACTAACAACCGTAGAGTGACTCTGGGAAGAGGTGTCTCTGATCTGCTACAGGATATCCTTCCTGCCTACAGCCATAATGTATTGTGTGATTTTTCTCCCACTTTATAATCCTCTGCCACTTCATGTTAGTCTATCGCATGAAAAACTAATGAAAACAAGCATGATGGAGAAAAAAAAAAAGGATTCATGTTCTGGGAAAGAAAAGCATTGAATTTTGTCATTGCAATGCAATACAATTTTGAAGTGGTAAAGGGATATGAATAATACATCTTTGAGATATACTTTAGCAAACAGTTTTCACACAAGTGAATAAAAAGTAATTTCTAGAATAACGTTTGTAAAGCCAATAATATGAAGAAAATATGTACTTAAAATTCAAACTGTTCAATTTAACACCTTTTAAATGTTACTCCAGTCATGTATTTCTTGATTTATCACTCCATTGCCTTCCATTTTGTACTCCCCAAATTCTCCACTAGGGGCGCTGCTTGCCCATACATCAGGCCGCCCAAAGGGGCAGATAGATCCCCGCTGTGTAGATCTGCTTTGCGCTCATTTCTATGCGAGGCTGTTCGGTTCTTAGCAGCATTTATGCTCCGTGTTGAAATCCAGCTGTTCTAGGAACCACACCGACTTCTTCTTTGGGTTTATTAGGGCTGTCCAAAACCCACCCCGGTTATTATCGAGTGCTGCTCCGGATAAAGACTCATTTTCAACTCCAGCCTGGTGAACGTCACTGTTCTGATTGGATCCACCGCTTCAGCGATAAAGAGATTTGTTAGTTTCTTTAAAAGACAGCTTTTGGCCTTGCATCGGTGCTCAGCTTCAACTGCTGTAATTACACTTTCTTTAATTGTACATTTATAAAGACTTATCGTCTTAGGTGTAGCTGATCTTTAAAGGGAAAACACAAGGCGAGAGATTTATCCAGACGCCTCTCCGTTTTTTTTTTCTCTGTGCATAACGTGATTAATTTACAGGCGCTGAATTGGCGTTATTGCCCCGAAAAGCTCGCAGTGGCGATGAATCATTTTAACTGACAGCTTTTGAAGAATTAGCCAGCTTAAAGCCAGAAATCGATGTTGGTTTACTGCTCATATACGCAGTAAAATTAAAGGTTCTGGCAGCAGGTAACAACTGGAGCTGACAACACCGCCGACTCCGTGGTTTCTCCCTAAAGGCTGCAAAGTGCATCACTCACCGTTTAGCTTTAATCTTGTTTTGGTTAAACTGGGGTTCCGCTAGCTGTCGTTAGCTAGTCATCCTGCTAACCCTGGACAGCTCCTGAGGAAGACTAAGCTAGCTTTGGACAAAGGAGCACCGCAGCGGGGAAATTTATAAACACTGGGCACACAAGTCGTGTTCTGGAGCGACAAACAAGGACCTGACATGATGTTTCCACAATCAAGACACTCAGTAAGTTGTTTTAAATTTAAAACGTGCTCAGCAGTGAAGTGGTTAACGCAAATGATGCGTGAAACTTCCTGTAATTAATTATTTATTTATTTGGTGGATTTGTTCACTGGCAAGTTTCTCGTAAGTTCTGCGGGGAAAAAAAAACAGTGGTTAACGAATATGTAGATTTGACGTTTTTTTTATTTATTTATTTTTTTGTCAGGGTATTGTTTGCGTAAACAATCCTAGGTTTATTTTTCCCCCCCAAGGTTCCAGTATTTATTACATTATGATAAATAACATCACAAGCATAAAAATTAAGTATCACGCACAAAATTGTAATAATTTGTTGCCTGTCTGTGAGACTGGAAAATGCGCATGGTACAGTTCCCCTAAATCTCAGGTTTCCTTGGTAACAGTAACTCAGTTCAGGGCAGGCATTAATCAGTGGTGTGGGCTGTTAGCCCATTGGTCAAACACTCATGTTTCAAGACCAAGATAACTGGTGTTACAGGGGCGCTATCTATTGTCAGAGCTGTGAGTCAGATGAATCCGATTCAAAGAATCCCCCAAAATTGGGTGAAATGTATAGATTATGGAGGAAAGGCAAATTATGAACTGGGCCTGAACTGGTTACCAGCGCTGATGCACAGTAAGGGTTTAAAGGGTAACTGTTTCTAAAGTAGTTCAAATTGTCTTTAATTTGTTCATAGTAAAGCCTTCCCTTTCTCGACTCTTTGCTGAAACATTTCCTTCACCTTAAACAAAAAAATAGTAGCTTGTTTTGAAATATCACATATTACTAAGTGTGTCCATTAAATGATTATGATGAGTATTTATGTGTAACAGATAATATAAACCATTAAATAATCCTTATTTTTTAGCTTTGCTTGGATCTTTGTATTAAAAAGTATAAAGAAGACAAAGGTTTCACAGTTTTTTTTTCCTGAGGAAGGGATTTAAAGCTGATATTGTTTTTTGTTTTTTTTTCCCACCACTCACATGATGATATTGGCGAAATCATAATAATGTCATAAAAGTTTCAATTTAAACAATAAAATAAATATTTAATAACAAATAAAAAAAAGAAACAGGGGATAACAAATGGAGTGTAGCAATACAAGTGCAAAACGTGATACGGAAAGAATATGTCTGCCCAAAATATCGTCTGGACGGTATATTGCAGCAAAGTGCTAATATATTGCTGTATGTATTTTAATATGATAATATATGTAAATAATATGTTATGAGTGTTTTTTTTGAGGAATTTGTCTAAAATTAGCATTGAAGCTACTACAAATATAATATAGAGTCCATAAAATCATCCAACCGGCCATGCATATTATTGACATGGGGGGTAAGAATACATGGCGGTCCAATTTTGTTTGTGTTTCAATCATTCCTTGCCCCCCAACTGCAAAATGACTATTCTACGAGGTTTTTGATTTACTTCCTTAGTTTTTCACAGTGAAGTTAAGTTTGTTCACTAAGACTTGAACTGTGACATGAGTAGTTTGCCTTTTAACATCCACTGTGTGCGACAGCCTGATTGTGTAGCTACAGTTATCTTGCAGTGAAGTGTTCTTTTAGAGAAATCTCAAGAGTTGGATTTTAGGGTTCGTCAACTTCATATTGTAATTTGCTTAATCGGGTTTTTGAAATTACCCATATGGCCAAAAGGTAAGTGCACCATCCCTCACTTGGAGGCCCTATAATAATAGTGTAAAACAGTATAGATGAAAAGGACCTTCAACATCACATTGTTATTGATGGAAATGCATGGAGGTTGGCAAAAGCAGCAGAAAAATGCATTTTTTTTAATGTATCCTTGACAGTTTGCCTTTCTTGCATGGGCTCTTTTTATAGTCGGAACAGGTTCTTTACAGTTTTGAAAACCTTGTATAAATTGCCCAGGGTCCAACGTGAAATGAAGCATATGTCTACAGCACTTGTTCCAGACTTCTTCCAGACCTTTCCCATCCGCCCACAGACAAACTAGTAAGCAAGACCATTCTTTTGGCCTTTGCCACAGGTTCGTATGACTGTTTGCTGATGACCTGTTTGTTGCCTTAGATTCACTTCCTGCAGTTTTGCCCGTCAATAAATATAGGCTGTTAATGTTACCGCAAAGAGGAACCCGTTTGAATTATGTAAAAAAAAAACAGTCAGTTGCTTTGTATGTTGTAGTTTCTACTTGACGTACTGCCTTCTGTGAGCTGGAGTCACAGGAGGCAGTATCCCACCCCCTGAGTTTCCAGCTGTGAGAGCTCATCGCTCACTGGAAATTACCCTGCTGTGTAGTACATTGTGAATAGCAGGTGTGGACTCTGTCTGGATCAATTCTTCCACACATTGTCCTTAAAGTACCTGGTGTTGAGCTCTTAAAATCACTTTATAACACAGCATTAATGATGACTTAATATATAGATATTTACTTGGCCATTACTGCATTATGTTTCCTTTCTACTTTAGTCATTCTGTTGTGGATTTAATATTGCTGTCAATGTGCAAAAAGGCATCACATTTTACTCTAGAATAGACTGATATAAATTCTATACCTGACTTGGTGACTGCATTGTATCAAAACCAGACTGATGCAGACTGAAAAATTACAAACGACATTTTTTCGTTTTACAGACAAGAGGCCTTTTGCTATCAAATTTTAAAACAATGGATGGCCCCATCCACAAGCAGATAAGATTAGGTGTAACCACAAAGGTGTTTTATTATTTAAGCTGTGCATCCAAATGGACCCGTTGTTTTGGGAGAACAGAAAACTGGGTTACAAGAACTGAGCTGCTAAAGGCCACAGAGAGAAATAAAGACATCTTGATAAGTCCACCAAAAGCAGTCTAATTAGTCAGAACTGCAGTCAGTGTTGCACTTAGAGCTGGACAATATTTCAGTATCAATATATATCGCAATATGGTTTAATTCAATATTGGTAATATGACATTTACACACATTTTCAATATTTCAATATACATCGCAGTCTATAAACACAGCATTGCTCACTGACTGATGTTCCAGGTTTTCATGTAGTTTTATGTGTTTTTGTTTTTCAAAGCTAAAATCTAAAATGTAATAAATGTTACGAAATAATTACCTTCATCGTGATATAAATGTTGGACATATCGTCCAGCCCTAGTTGCACTATTTGGTGACAATATTGTGTTTTGCTCATATCAAGCACATTCTAAACCTTTGGTAAAGCTGTTAATTTCCAATTAAATGGTTGTACATAGGCAGCTTCTGTGTGGAGGCAATGTAAAAGTATGGGGACATTAGTTCCCTCAGTAAACAAATAGGTTAGGTTTCTGGTGGTATTCAGCAACCTGTATACATTAGTGGTGTTGCTGATCGATTTGGATGTTTGGATGTATGAAAATGTTTGCTGTGTCCTAACATGATGCAGATAATCTTTGGAGAAAAAAAATAAAGCAAGCTCCTCTGCTTCTTTCAAAAAATGATCTCAGCCAGGAGGAGGGTTTACCGACTCACTCATTCTTTTACATGGTGAGGAACCAGAAAGGAACAGCAGAGTTTGCACATCCACAAAACAATCAGCCAGGCTCTCGACTGTTTTGATTATTAATTTTTGATTCGTAATTTGAATGCAACCTGCATTTGACTTTGGAGGTTTATATTTATTTTACATTATTTGATATCTGATGTTTTGCTCTATTATATATGAAAACAACTGTATATGTATAACTGTTTTCAATGAGTTGTTTCTGTTTTAGTTGGTCATGTTTTTCTGCCAGCTATCCTTTCTTTTGGTTGAAATTTTTGAGTATCTCTCCCCGAGGGGCTAGCACCTCAACATTTCTGAGATGAAGCAGATGGCTTGCTTCTCTCCTGCTTGTTCTTTATTTTTGTATAATCCAGTTGAATGCAATTGTGCTGCTTGATCTAAGCACAAGACCCTAGGATTCAAGAATAAATGCGAGGGTTGGGACTAAAGCGGCATTTTCAAACATAGAAAGATATGAGAGTAAAAAGATTAGGAGTAGAAGCAGGGAATGGTAAGAGCAGCATCGATGACAAAAGACATTGGATTGATCTAAAACTTTACCCTTCAATAAATCTGCTCTCCACAAACTCTTGGCTTATATTGATTTAGTATCTTTTTTACAGAACATTTAACCTGCAGACATGGATATTATTGGCATGTTCTTGATTTGCAGCTGATACCGAGGCCTAAAAGTATGTGTGACAATTTGACATCTTCAGTTGTTGAAGTTCTTGTAAAATTTAAGCTAGAGTATTAAATGTTGATATTCCTCTTGAATTGTATTTAGCTTTGTTGTATAAATCTGCAAGAAACAAGATTCCCACATCTTACTGTGGACATTGTCCATGGTTATGGCTTTGCATGTGGGGTTTTCCAGTAAACGGCTATTGTCTACCAATGTTGTCAGTTGGAAATTTTCAACTAAGTATTAAGTTTCACACACTTTGACCATCCTTCAAAAACACCTAATTTAAATGGTAAGTCACAAAATAATTGCTTTTTCATTTTATTTATTTTTTGAATACAGTTTAGGTCTCTACTTCTTGTAGAAAAAGTAGTGGTGCTAAAAAAAAACAACTAAAAAGAAAAACAAAACAAAATGGCACGGAATAAAGTCCAATAATATCACAGAGTACCTATTCACCTATTTAAATGCTACCATGTTGTGACACAGAGGGTGGAAGTGAAGGCACCTTTCCATGGTATTTATGAACCCAGCATTGCATGCACATTAGCATGATGACATCAAATGCTGCTAGTAAAGTAAACAAGCAAGCCAGCAAGCCTGGCTAAGAAAGGGCTCAAGAGTATGGCTCCACTTTTCAAAATGCAATGCAGATTATGCTTGCTGCAACATTTGTGATGCAATTTACTACAGCAGGAGCAGAAATGCCTTCACTCTGAGGAAGCTTCTGGCTAAGCACAAGATTTTTCATAGCTGGAGAGTGTGCAATGTTCGATAGACTCAGATCTATGACTCCAAGTCTTGCATTTAGTACACTAACGACTCCTGGTCTGCAGTATGCAAAATTGAGGCCAGATCATAATAATTATCTGCTGCAGGTAAACAAGCCTAGTCTTTAAGACTATGTTGCCATCATTCTGAAAATTGCTATAGTTGAGTACTGAAAACCGATTACGAGGAAGCGAGTGTACGTACTGTGTCAGAGTAAATATAAATGTACCCCTCTCCAAGTATAAGGTTAATGCTGAATTTTTATTAACCTGGGTTTGTTCAGGGATGGAGGGGTGGCATTAAGAGGCAGATGAATAGAAATGCTCACTAAAAAATGCATGCCACTGTGCCACTAGTAGAAGTTTTATTTTTCTCTGTAAAACTCAACACATGCACGCATACGTATTAGGAATCCAAGTTATTGTTTAAAGAATTAATCTAAACCTATCAGTTGACTAATGATTAATTAATAGATGGCTATATTCTTGAAACCTGAGCTTTCTCTTGAATCAGAATCAGAATAAGGTTTATTGCCATTGTTAGTGAAGGAGTTCACAAACTAGGAATTTTTTATGGTACAG
>JAUZNJ010036545.1:0-11807 GCA_034780135.1 Jordanella pulchra
CAGCAGTGCACTCAGCATTTGACATGCTCAGCTGACTCAGTCAGACATTACATTAAGCCAGGCATGCCGAAAGTCGGCCCTCGAGGACCGACTTTGGGCATGCCTGCATTAAGCCATAGTAAGCTAAGCCATGGAGTTACCAAGAACCTTGGCCTGCGCACTTGCTCTTAGATAACTGTGTCCACAAGAGAAGACAGCACAGTCTGTTGGCATCCAGATCCTTGATGAGGCCCTCCAAATACACTAGAAGAAGGGCATTGTTTGCCATTCTTGCAGCCATGGCAGTTGGCCACCAACCCATTAGTGGCTTAACACTTTCTGTTAGGGTGATGAGCCACTTAAAATCCCTCCAGCTTTACAGGACTAAACAAAAGAGGTGATAAACATCAGAAAAATGAAACTCTGATTCAAAAACGGAGTACCTAAAGTTTTCTTGAAAAAGAATATCAAGGTCAAGCTAGCAGAACTATCCCAACTTGCAGCCACCTTGAAGCAGCGCAACTACAGAAATCTATAAATTCTATCGACCTCATTGAGCCTCCTGTCCACCTCATCAACATGAGGAGCAGAGATTTTTCTCGCTCTACTCTCAAACTCTGGAATTCACTTCTTCCTGTTATTCATAATACTGATACTTTACCTCTGTTTAAATCAAGACTAAAATAACGAAAAAAGCTTGGATATAAGATTTTTGGACAATAGATTTTTTTTAAGTCTATCAGTTGTGCAAAACCTTTCATTCATTCTGATTATGAATTAGACAGGGCTCTGTAAAGTGCTCAAAAATGCTATATTGTTTTAAATACTAACATTACTTCACATTTTTTTCCTTAACCTGAATAAATGTTTTTGGGCTATTTGTTAACCGCTCTTTATCAAATCCCTCAGGCCTTTACAGAACAGATGCATTTTTACTGAAAATAAGTTGCACAAAGATGATCTATACTTACCAAGAAGGTGATTGCCTATGCCATTGGGTTGTGTTAATACATTAATGGTTATCATGGGTTAAGTACAAATGCATGTCAAACAAAAGCCCTGCCTACATTTACGAGACACTATATGTATTTGCTGTGATGGACTGGTGACCTCTCCAGGGTGTACACCCACCTTTCGCCCATAACCAACAAACCAGAGTGAGTTTATGGCACACAAATTTATCAGGAAAGGTCGTACTATTGGACAGATCACATTCTATGAATCTGATCTACAGTTCTCTGGGTACCACACATTTTATTAATCATTTTATATGCACTGTATAGCGAAAAAACATTGCCAGCAAAAACAGTCACACACCCCAAAAATTTTGGTGGATTAAGCTTCTGCTGTCCAGCACATCCCAAAGACTAAGAGTTAAGATCTGAACTCTGTGGTGGTCAATCCATGTTGGAAATTATGTCTCATGCTTTTCAACTCTTTCACAATTTCAGCCTGATAAATCCTGGCATTGTCATCTTGAATAATCCCATGCCATCTGGGAAGAAAAAAAAAAACATAGATGGCATTGCCTGGTCATTCAAATTATTCAGTTAGTCAGCTGACCTAAATCTTTGATCGCATAGTGTTACTGAACCTAGACCTTTACCATCTGCGGTAATCCCACTTCATGGCACTGCCCACACAGGCTTGTACAGTAGGCTGTAGGTATGATGGGTGCATCCTTTCACCTGACTATCCTAATAACCTTATGCACCATCATGCTGGAACAGGGTTATTCTTTCATTGCACTAGAGTCCAAATATTTTGCTCCCGTGCAAAGTTTTGACTTTTTTCAGATTAGTTTCACTGATTTGTGGTTTCATCAAGGGTACACAGCTGTTCAGTCCTAATCCCTTGAGTTCCCTTCACATATGGAAATGCTCTTACTTTCAGTTTTAAACAAAGCCAGAAATTCTGCTCTTGTTTTTTTTTGATCTGATTTCACCAGACATTGAAGTGATCAATGATCACAATCATTATGGATTTTCTTTGGGCCACATTTTGTCCTTGAAGACGATGGGTCCCTGAAGACGATGGGTCCCCACTATCCTTCCAGTTTTTAATAATGCATCAGACAGTTCTTAACCCAATTTTGATAGTTATCCTAAGATGTTTTCACTGCTCTCTGCCTGCCAATGATTTAACCCTTCTTAAACAGACTGATATGTTGTCCACGAGCAAGGGATGTGTTATTATACATGGTTGTTTAAGAAATGTGAAGCAAATCATCTCACCAGTTGGTGTTAAATAACTTGTTGCTAACTAAAACATGACAGTCCATGCATTAATTATTCATCCTACCGTTTTTGGTTAGTTAAATTCAGCTGGTGCCTTTTTTCTTTGGGCTAGGGAGTGTATCTTTTCATGGGACAATGCTGAAGATGATGCTTTGATACAGTAAAACTTATTTTCAAGATAACACACCCATTGATAATGCCTAAACTGTTAACAACAGCACTAAGTGCATCCCTAAGTAAAAATGTCCAAATTGTGACCAATTAGTAATTATCTATCCTGGGTGTCAGTAATTGATTTTACTGGGTCTGAGGTTTAAATGGGGAACACTGGCGTTAAATCTAGCGTTACCATTTTCACCAACTCTCATACTGAAAGTTTAACATGGCAGCTCATGACAAAAGATTCTATGAGGATCTGTGTCGAGGTCCAAACAGTAAGCCATTGGGATGAAAGTATAAAAAATATTCTCTGGTTAATTCTTCTAACGAACAACAGCAAAATAATAAGAAATAGTATTTAAAAAAAATAGAAAATAGCCCAAAATACAATATAGGCTAAGAAACACCACACTAACGGTAATAAAGATACCACTCTTCTACCAATGAACATGCAGAAGAATAATACACAGAACTGGAACATCTAGAAGATTAGAGAGTTGTGTTTGCAGGTTATGAGAAGCAATGGGTTTAGATAAAACCTTATGCAAATAGCCAGAAGTCTGGTCTTTTAAAGCCTTGTAGTTTACAACAATTTTGTATTGAACTCAAAAATCCACTAGGAGCCAGTTTAAGGTGTATAAACCCGGAATAACATGTTCTAGATTTAGTCAGAAGTATGGCTGTTGCATTCTGGATAGCTTAAAGCAGTGAAATTAAGGATTTTTCAAGATTTAAAAAAGGGCATTACTGTAATCGAGACTGTTTTCTATGTCTTTTACAACTTCTGTTCTTTTTGTGTTCAGTGCTTCTGTTTTAATGTTGATTCTATTTAATTATATATATCCTAAGTACTTATTTCTTTTTATGTGTGATAGCCATGGTATTCTAATGATACTGATATCTGACATGAATGTCATATCAACAGTCCTTTTGAAATTATCAAGAAAAAATTTAGAGTTCTAGTTTATGCTGTATATTACCTGCTGCAGCTTCTTAGCTATTTACAATATTCAGACCAGGATTAGTTGAAAAGTTATTTAGCAGCTTTTACCGTGGGGATTAAATGCAAAAAAATGAAAGATCACTAGCTAAATTCATAAAATTGTCAAAGATAAGTTTACAATTGAAGGGATTATAAATATCCTGCTTATCTGGTCATTTGAATCTGGACTGCTTTTGATGCTCAGGTTTAATGTAATCCAAACACAATTATGGTTCAGCAATCATACAGAAGATTTCATGTAGGAAAAGGAGATCATGCAAGCACAGTTCAAAGGGATCTTTAACTGTCATTACTCATGTAAGGATATTAGGATAGAGTTGGGGATAAGATTAAACTTAGGGAGCTTGATATAGGCTGTCTTCTCAAGTAAAAAAAAAAAACATAATTACAATTTTTTACTGTCACGTGATATCAAATTCTAGAAAAATAGTGCCATGACCTAACCTCCTTTCTCCCAGCTAATGATGCCCATTAACGTAGCGTGTCATTTCCTTCTGCTCTTTAATATCCGTTTTGTGTACGTATTAACACACACACAATATGAACCCCTGAGTGACAACAGTAGACATTATCTCTTCTTCAGACAGCAGGATGTTTGGCAGACTGAGTCATGTCTGCCTGTTCTCTTCCTTTCCAAGATTTAACTCCTTTAAAGCCAGTCTATCTAGATCAGTTAACCTCAGCAGAAGTGACTGAGTGCATCAGAGTACAAAACCGTCACGTAGAGTTATGTGAACATAAGCAACAGGCTGTGGCTATTTACTAGGGTAATGTGGCAGTGATTCGAAGGGAGTCTTACTGGGGAACATTTGGTGTGAAAAGAGTGGGCAGGCTGTTCTCTCGGAGGTTGTTTTCAGAAAGTGTAAACCAAAAAGGACTCTGCATTCATCTGCAATGTTTATCTCAATTTCTCTCTTTATTTGCCTTATACAGCACTAATGCAATCATGTTGCTGTGTGATTAGTCTTTGCATATTTTAATGAGGGACAGATAATATGACAATAGCACTGCACAGTAAATACTAAACCCTGTCAAGGCAGATGATGTCCATTTTGTGATCTGTTGTGTGGGATATTATAGGAAACAACTTCAACAAATGCATAGAGCTGTTCGATATTAAACATTTATTAAAGGTGGAAGGTGGCTAGGCTCTCCATCTCTGTCACTGAAGAACACCCCTCCCCACCATCACCACCTCTTTCCTTTAACCCCACCCCCTACCGCCTCTCAGTTTGCTACTTGCAGTGTTTGTCCTTAAACAGCCATCTGTCCCCCTGCCTGTGTGTTTTGTGTTCTGTGTTGCCGAGCAATCATTAGGCCGCCCTCATAGATACAGTTTTTGAAGCCTAAATCCATAAACCATCAGAGTTTGAACTCATTTGTTACTTGGCGCCTTGTACATCCGTTAAATATTGGTTGTTCTATACAGGCAATATGATGAATAAGTCATGCAAGTAAATAAATACAAGCAATGAATGTAATTACAGCTGACTGACATCATGACTGGTTAATGTGACTTTTCACTTGGCTGCAGTACTATGCAAGCAAATGTTTCAGGGAGAATATGCCCTAATTAGTAAGGCTAACAAAACACAAGTTAAGCTCAGTATATCTTGTTATTCCTAACAAGATTGCAAGTCCTTGTAGTAGCCTAAATAGCAAGTGTATGCCATTAAAACCCCATTTATAAGGTAATATTGGCAGTAAACATGGATGATAAAACTTGTTTTTCAAAAAAGACTTTTAGATCCAAAATGGGAAATATCTGCAAAAAACATCTGGACAACCTCGAAAAACTGATATCATTTTTTTTTGCTTAATTGTGTATGGTCGTAAGTTTTGAAGACTCACCTAATCTTCAAAATTTGTCACAACAGTCAGAAGCTTGTTTTGTTTTTTGGTTTTTTTTGTTTGTTTTTTTTAAAGAACTACCAGAGATTTCAGATAGAGCAACCCATAAACTTGTAGTCAATGGAATTGTTAGTGATCAGTGCTGTCACAGACCAGAATAAACACCCTAAAATGCCCCAATTCTGACAAATAAACTTCAAAAGTTTAGAAAAGAAGCAGCTAAGCTCCTCCTCCTGCAGTCTTGATGTGTTACCGAAATTTTTTATTAAGATGGTTATACCTGTGTTTTGCCCCTTTCCCATTGGAGAAAAAAACAGTTTAAACCCGGGAACATTTCAGTGGGTCCACTACCAAATTCCTTCCTATGCTGTCATTTGGCAATGAAAATGGCTGACTGATTCACGTTGACCTGCATCAAATAACTCGAAGAGCAACCCAGGTTAAAATCTCCTTCAAATGTCTCGGCTATGATTGGCATACAGTGGGAACATCAGACCCAGGTCGACCTACTAATTTACTTGATACCATTGAGTGCAACAAACGTACGTCACAACATCACACCAGTCATGTCTCATCTAACAAGCCAAAACAACTCTGCTTGTATTCGATAGACATGGCGTAGAGCTGTTAAGAGGGATTTGAATGGAAAAAAGAGCCAAACAATAAGACACACTTAGTATGCCCTGGTTCCCCTCCATGTTGCTCTCTATTGTTTATTTTCCTGATTCCTGTCGCACTAGGGAGATCATCAATACTAACTCAGCATGACGGCATCACCAGACATGCAACAGTTGGGGAAGAGAGGCTACGTAGCTGTCAGCAGTGGGTCAGACACAGCTTTTTTGCCAAATGGGAAGGGAGCCAAATGCAGATTGTCAGCGGGTTGATTCGTGCTTGAAAAATCTGTATTAACCCACTAATTCTTACTGAAAAGAGGCACTGGAGACTGATTTGATTCAAATCATAAACATATCCCTTATGTTGGATGTTTTCCCCCAGACCTTAAAACACCTGTTCTTGAAAATTATAAGTTTAGACAAAATTGGTCCTGCAGAACTACAGGCCCATCACAAACCGCCCCATCATCAATAAGACTATTGAAAAAGTTTTGTTTCCACAGTTAAGTGCCTTCTTAACAATGATCAGCTGCTTTAATTTCTCTCAGTCAGGTTTCTGATCCAACCACAGTACCGAGATGGCCCTTATTAAGGTGTTCAATGGCATCTGTTTAAATTCAGACTGTGGAATAATCACATTGTGGTATTATTGGACCTCAGTGCAGCATTTGATACTGTTGGTCATGCAATTTGATTTAGTGTCTGTAAAAATGGGTTGGCCTTTCTGGTACCACACTGGACTGATTTAAAGGACAAGGACTTATGTATGTGTCATTTGGGAACTTTAAATCAGGGACCAGAATTACAGGATAAGGGAATATTGTTCAATTCCGAGCAGGATCTAGAAAAACTAATTCATACATTTACTGTATCTTTAATAGAATTTATGACTGCAACAGTTTCCTCATAGGATCTCCTAAAAGGTCAATCAGGCTGCTGTAGCTGTTCCAAAATGCTGCTGTCTGTGTTCTCACTAGAACTAAGAGAGTACAGCACATCAGCCTGGTTTTGAAGTCCTTACACTGACCTCCTCTGGTTCAGAAAAAAGACTTTAAAATCTTTGTGTTTATATATAAATTGCTGTATGAATCAGCACCTCAGTACAGATTTGTTATCATTGTATCAACCTCTCAGAACCCTCAGGTATTGTGGTCCAAGCCTACTCTGTGTACCATTTTCACACCGGACCCAGTGTCATAACCAAAATGTCAATGGTTATAATACGGCCCTTTTGTGAGAATTTTTGCAAAATCCACACGAAACCTTTCAAGTTATTTTGAAAACAAACTAAAGCAGATGAAAACATATGCAGAGGCTGCATTTAGTTCATATGCTCCAATTACCTGGAAAAAAAACTTCCACAAGACTGTAAAAGTGCCGAAAGCCTGAGTTCTTTTGTGTCAAAGTTAAAAAGCCATTACTGTCATGATCTGGGACTCTTAGTCCCTCCTGTGTGCGTTTCTCTCCTGTGCGCCTTTCCTCTTCCTCCACCAGATGGCGCCAGGAGCTGTTGGATGTGCGGTGTGGTTCCCTCTGGCTCAGGTGTTTCCAATCAGCCCTCATCATCTCCAGTGTATTTCTACAGCTGCTGCCCAGTAGTCGGAGTCAAGTGTTTGCTATCTGATGGTAACACAAAGCCTCCTGAATGTCAAGCTTCTCTAGTGATCTCCTCGTTGTTAGTTTCAGCTAGAAACTAATCTCCTTGTGTTTATCTCCTTGTTGCCTTCAGGTTCTCTCAGAAAGTCTGGATTGCTTCATCTGCTCCTGGCTTTCTCTGTGAGTCTCTCTCCTCGTGACGCCGTGGTTGTTACCCACTGGATGCCCAAACTTTCAGACCCTTCCCTCGTTGTTCGCCTGGATCCTCAAAGCCTTTCTACTGGCAGCACAATCGTTCCTGGAGAAACCGTTCAACCTGAGCCGACCTGTCCGTTTCCCACCGCATTCCTTCGTTGCCTCTGGACCCACACTGGATACTAGGACCCCGGACACCAGAACCCCCCTCTGATGACATTTCAACTTTCTATAACGGTAAGAACAATCGGAATCGATCTGTCACTGAGTTTTTCCACGTGCCGTGAACTCACCAGTCTGCTTTCTCTCCCAGTGACAGTTCCTGCTGGTTTGCCCCCCCCTCCAAATCAGTGTGTTTCAGAATAACATGCATTGATATACAACCCATAGTGTGATATACGGCCATATAGCCCTTCCCACATATAAATTATTTCCTATATGTGCACATAGTATCTACTTGCTTTTACTGCTGTTGTATGTCTTAAGATTGTAACCTAGCTTATACCATAAAAATCATTTGGTCAAAGCCACCAGCTGTTGTGTGGATGAACTCAGCTTACCCCCTGTTTGAACTCACAGTGAACACCAATACTTTCAACAAAAAGTGTAGATGGTCTGAAGGCTTGGGAAGCTCAGGTCTGAAGTCTTGAAGCTTGAATGGCTCTGACTGTGTTAATGGGAGCTTGGAAACGCAAGGGAATACAGAGTGCTTGTAGCCGTGGTGAAGCCCAAAGATCTTTGAGCCTTGATGCTAAGTTATAGAAACAGCAGCTCTTTTAACTGAACTGAATCATTAGAGCCAGTATGTTAAAATGATTCATTCAAAAGATTATTTCATAGAATAACTCAGTTAATCCAACCTCCATTTTGTTTGAAAGCTAAAATTGGCAGCTTTAAATAGTGTGATTTTTACAGAGCTTTAATAGCATTTTTGCTCCTTTACATTTATAATAGGCAAGTGTGCTAATGTTAGACTTTTAACAGCCTGTCATGTTCTCTAAAAGCTAAAACAGATAATGAATATCAGAAAAACTTTTCTGGCTCTCACCTTACCTTTTTTGAAGTTTTGGCAACCAGGATTCAGTTGGCTCAGATGAAAAAGTAAAAAAAATTATGACTATTTAGTGGTTTTTATATTGTAAAACTGTGTTACTTATGATAAATATCAAGTTCCATTTTACATCTGAAAAAAACTATTACAGGAATCATTGTATTATTTATTCCAGATTTAGTTATTTTTTCTATCCCATCTTGGTTTATTATGTGAGTACGTGAAAAGAACACTACTTTAAGTGTGACTTGCATACTGCATAAAAAACTTAGCAGGTTGCCTTCCTCTTTTGACCAAAAGCATGGTTTTGTTTTGTTTCTGAACATCTATGGGTGCCCAGTTAATAGGTTACTACCCCATTTTTAGGGCTTAGAACAAAGTTTAAAAGTTTCATGTAGGCAGCATTTAAGGTATTATGATAAAATATTTTTTCTTGTTGTGTTGATTTTCTTTGTATGTTCGCATTGTAAGCTTTAAGTATCAATTTTCAGTTTGGTTTTTAAGATAACATTTTCTGATTGGACTTTTACTAATTAGCATTATTCTTGCTTTAAGTAGTTTGGTTTAACCTTTTGCCAGAGCCTTCTGTTAAGTCAATTCTCTGAACCGGGTTTTATTTATTTCTTCAACCATTTACACCCGTTTTCTCCAGGTTTTACCTGCAACAGATTGCAAGTCCACAGGGGGCAACATAGACAAACAGCTATTCAAACATACAATCACATCTAAGAACATCCATCCATTCATCCATTTTCTCCCGCTTGGTCCATCAGGGTCGTGGTTGGGCCAGTGCCTGTCTCTTGCAGTCTACGGAAAAAAGGCAGGGTACACCCAGAGCAGGGTACCAGTCTGTCGCAGGGCAGCACATAGACACACAAAGACGGGCACACACGCTCTCACATCTAAGGACAACTGAGAGATGCCAATTCTTGTATTTTTACTGTGGGCGGAAACCAGAATACTGTGCTGTGCTAAAAAGTGTGCCACTGTGCAGCCCAAACATTGAACCACTAAAACCATTTGCTTTGGTCCCATTTTGCTTTAGAAATGTGCTATTTTCTTGGAGCATTCATTTGCACATGAAACCACCTATTGGTCCAGTGTAATCGCAGTCAGAACCATTGGTTGGTTTCTTCTTCACAGGTCAGCCTCTGTCTGTTGGTGGAAGGTGTGTTCTCATGTGCATATGACCACACCCAGGGTGAATCAGAATCAAGGACAGTATTTGAACCGTGTGGAGTAGGCAGGTGGTCCTTGTTTTAATTGCTTTGACTTGAGGTTTGCAAATAAGTTGGTAAATTTCTTTAAGAACACAGTTTCTGTGGCTGTCAGTCCCCTTTTAAATTCATCCATTAGAACATTATTATTGGAAGAATTTAAGTACCACCAGGGGAGACCATCAGTAACTCATATAAGACCACACTATAAATTATTACGAGTTACTGTTTATGAACTAAACCCAGAGCAAAAACATAAATGAGATGCCTGCCCAAAGGAAATTTGGAGGGAGGAAAGAAAAGACTGAATCTGAGTATCATGTTTACGCCTATAGAAAGGATTGTCATCCCATTCCAGTTAATGACCATGATGTCTTTTTATTTTATCTCCAGTGACCACAGACCACAGTTAGTGAAGAAGTATAAGCTTAAAATAAACCCTTGGATTGATAACCTCAGAATCTTGCAGGACTATCATGCCAGTGGTATAACCGTCACTACCTAACAGCAGTAGCAGGGACATTGTTGGTTTACTTTATTTGCTTTGCTTTTGCCCTTTCTACTCATTTCGTCCCTTAGGTGCCCTGAGGCAGCGTTTAAGGTTCACCTTTCACATGGGGTCTGGTTTAGCACTGCTGTAAAAACAAACTTGCTCACCAAACAGGCCTGTTCTATATCTCATGGTAAGATTTCACTGATAACATTGTCAGCCTCACTGTGTGGTGTCTGCTGCAGACAACTTCACTGAACTCAACCACAGGAAGAAAAAAAAAACAATTGTAAATCACAGGGTGAACTGCCAAGTATGTGTGAATGCATGGTCTGTTTTCCTTTATTTCTTGACCTTTACAGTTGTGTTTGTCTGGATTTTAATTGTTTTTCTTATGTAACAAGAGTGCATGAATAATCTTAGTTTGTGTTTTGCCATTTCAGTTCTGCTATACAATTGTAAAGCCACTTTTTATTTAAAGCTGTTGCTGTTTGGTGTATTAGTCATTGCCTATGAGCCACAAGGTGGTTTGCTTGATATTGCCCTCGTAAATAAATGTCCTTTTGTCTTTTCAGCAGCTGAGAGCTTGCGGCACTGACAGGGGGCTCTTCTGGTATCAACATCTCCCTCATGTGCTGTGCACTTTATCACTCTGCTGGTTTAGGCTTCAGCACATTGTTTTCTGTGTGGATAACTCATTTGGTATTTTGGTTTTGCTACTAAAATGCTTATTTGCCTTTTTAAACTCCCTTTGCTGCCCTTTATTCTTGAGTTATTACAATTTTAATAGTTTCAATCATTTCTATTATTTCTTTACCTCAGTCCATGACAGCCAATTATCCATTATTGGAGGTGAAAGAAGTTCCTTCACCTTGATCTAAAACAATAGAAGTATTAGTTTTTGGCCCCCAAAGATACAAGGTTATAATTTACAGTTGGATTAGACCGCATGATGCTAAAGAATACAGAGAAAGCAAATGCCTAGATTTTAGACACTACAGGCTCAAGCCTAGGGTTCAACAAACACATTGAATCTGTCTTTTGCTGTCGTTAAACTATTGCTAGAATTCTTGGTAGTCTATAAAAAAAAAAGACACAGAAAACTGACATATGCTTGTACTTGAAGCATTAGATTATCAGAGTAATGTCAGAGCCTCAGATAAAGAAGCCACCCACCCTGCCCAGGAAGTATGAGGAGTGAAAAGTTTCTTTGTTTTTTTTTATAAGGTCAGTGTAAACCCCTTCAGCCTTTGTTCTTAGTACTAAACTAGTGTCATGAAACGGTAGTTTTGTTGGTGGTGAGGCAGAGGCTGGAACCAGGATGTGGTGAAATATGAGGTTTTTAATGGTGAATGAGTCCAAAATACAGCAACTGAAGATGTCCTCAGACCAGGCAGCACGGCTAAACTGAA
>JAUZNJ010036546.1:0-11806 GCA_034780135.1 Jordanella pulchra
ATCAATTCAAATATACAAATTAACTACAGATTGTGGATCTAAACTTAACTTAAATAAATTCTAAACTTCCAAAAATAAAAAACTAAATTAGTAGAAATTACAAGTTGCAAACATTACATAAATGGCCATCACATCCCCTGTTTCCCGAGTGGTGTTCTGCATATGGGTTCGAGCCTTAACCCACCATGACAGTAACTACACATGAGACCATATACAAATTCAACTTCAAATCTGAGGTCTTTCGAGGGTTTCTTACTGAGGTCTTTACTTGCAGGCTTTCTAAGGTAGATTGAAATATTTTCTCATTTCAAAGCCAACAATCTATACTTTGAAGCACTTATTTATTACATTTAATACAGGTAGGCTACTTGCAGCCTTCTCTCTTTAAACCACTGGGTCACCACAGAGTATGACTTCCTAAATGTTTTTCAACAGAATATTGTGTAAGTATTTGAGTGTATCTTGCTCAAGTCTCCAAAGGAATCTAAGTCTGCAATGGAAGAACTAAACATGTCACAGTACATGAAACTGAGGTTTTCCCTACGCTTCAATATAATCTTCCGTTCTATGGAAAACTAGCATTCACATCACACAGATGTAGCTGTGATTCAGAAAAAGGCTTTTGTAATGTCAACAGTGTTGGATAGCTTGCTGCACTGGCCTTCCCATTTTCCCTTACCAGATAGCGTATATTTTCTGAAGCACTTTAAGACTATTCGGCACTAATACTGCCCCTTATCTTCGTTATTAATTCTGAAAAAGTCTGAAAGACACAGATTAGTGGTAAATGAACTCCTCGTGTTCTTCTGGCTGGTATTGTGGAATGGAGGGCCTAATTTTTACATGTAGAAATGCAATGCATGTAGAATTATTTCATTTCCTTTGCCCCATCAACACCATACTTTGAATGCTATAGACTTTATCAGGGGTTAGGAAGTTTGCTAATCCAGGATCTAAAGCAGTAGTAAGTGCAACAGGCTGAGCCTTCTCCCGATACGCTGCAAGAGAGACTACTACAAGGCAAGACAATGCAAGTTTATTTGTATAGCACAATTCAGTGCATGGACAATTCAAAGTGCATTACATTAAATATAATATAGAATAGAAGAAAACTAAAAGCAGAGTGAAAGCAAATAAACATTAAAAACATGCATAAAACAAATAAAACAGTTGGACCACAGCCTTAAACTCGAAATACCTCACTTAACAATTGAAGTTCAACAGTCAAAGGCAGCTCTAATGAATGGGTTTTACCTTTTTAGTTCTAGTGAGAACACGGGCAGCAGTGTTTAGATCATCTGCAGCTGTCTAATGGATTTGTTATGTAAACCTATGAAGACACTGTTGAAGTAATCAATACTACTTGCGATAAATGTATGAATGAGTATTTCTAGATCCTGCTTGTGTCAGCGTCCTGGGTTTTTATGGTTTTCCTTTGTTTTGTTTTTTTTTCTTTGAATTTTTTGTTCACTAGATGTTGGAGTGGTGCCATCAACAAGCCTGAAACCAATTTTCAAATCTGAAGGAGTTAAAAAGAGCAGACCGTCGGTACTTTGACGCCTGAGTGTTTGCCTTCCATGGTATTCAGAGCCCCCCCGTGTAAGCCTGAGTTTCCCCTTGGTCTTCCTAGATCCTATGATAATCTCTTGTTGTCTTATCTTCTGTCAAGGTGCGTTGTCATTCAGAGAAGCTCTGAGAGATCCGGAGATCTACTTGGATTTATTCCTGTGTTTCTAAGATATGGAATTTACCATGGGATATACCCAGTGGTTGCCACATGCAATTCTGATCTCCTCCAGAAGATCGTCATCTCAAGTCAGTTTAATCTGCCAGTAGTTACAAGCTTCTCAAGCTCCCTTCAGGTATGGTCAGCCTGCTTGCCCTCCGCCGAAACCTCCTGTCTACATCCATTCAAGCTCTATCCGGTAGACCTCTTGGAACCAGATCAAATCTGGATGTTCGAAACATCCCCTTGCAATTCCCTGACAAGAATCCCCTCCATGGAAAGACCAAAATCTTCAGAAACAGTAAGACCGTTTTCACTTTAACTTCAGTCTACAGGATTCAAAAGCAACCTGAACTCACCATCTCTCTACTGTTTATTCAGAGTGACAAACCTCAGACGGTCCCTTTCCTGTACACAGTCCAGTTTCAGATTAATTGTCAGATTATTCAATAAAACCTTTAAAACAACCTTGCCTCCTGTGGTGTTCTGCATCTGGGCTAGAATTTTGGAACCCCATTATGACAGCTTGGACATTAGACCTTTATTCTGGAAATATTCTTCATGTGGTAAAAGGCACCTGGCAATTTTTTTTCTAAAAAGAGAAAAATGTTTTTATTGAGAAGAGAAAGTATTGAAACTCTCTCTTTTAGCTTTTGCACTTACTTTTCAAACCACTTTGAGCAGGTTAATGACCAAAGCAAAGTAACGAGCAATACAATACTCCATTTGCATATTTATATTTATTTAATGTGTAAAATGTGTATTAAGTGTGACAGTGCGGGGTCCTGTCACTATGCCTCCAAATGATCATGCACCTTGGCTACTTAACCAAGGGGATATCCCTTTGGCTGACTGGTTGATGCATATGACTTTTACCCGGGAGTCCTGGGATCAAATCCTGCCCAGGCCCTCTGCTGTGTGCACCTTGCCACATAAGCATGAGTTAACAATATTTTTTTAATTAAAAAAACTTTTATTTTATTAAGTTGAAAAAAAAATGTTTTTTTTTTATTTTGTTGTGTTGAAAAAGATGTTTTTTATGTATTAATCCATATTCAAGAACAAACAATTAAATGAAAAGCTATCGTCTGTGGTATGTATTTTTTGTATTTTTGATAAATCGTGTCTACAGACAACAGCGAGTTTTGAATGAAAATTTGCACTTGGCCTTCCGATATGCTAAATTTGGACAAAAAAAAAGCTGCCCCAAATTCTCGTTTCAGGTTTGATAAATTAGTCTTTTTATGAATGATAAACACTATTTCTAACAAAATACAAGTGAACCAAGACTACAGTACTATTTATAAAACTAAGAATGAGAACTTTAAATACAATACCAATTTTAATTAGCGTTTCTGGTGATTTAAATTGACTAATATTATTTTATTTAAAATAATAACTTTCTTGGTTCTACCTTGTATTCAACCATTTTGTTATACCACATCTCATTATTTTACAATACCTCCCAACAAACCTAGAAAAATATCCATGTTTCTCACTGATAAGGACTAGGTCTTAATAATAGTACTACATGTTTCATACAAAATCTTGTAGTTGTCCACTTCTAGGATAAATGTCTTATTATTCATGACTTAAAAAAAACCCTTGATGTGTAATTGTAGTCATTTAAATGGAAGTATGAGGCTGTTGTTGTTTATCCATCAACAGAAATTACATTTATTACATTTTGTTTTAAAATGTATTAACTTACCCTCATTGGATTTGTTTTATTGTCTATTTGTATTGCTTAATTTCCCTCTATATTAAATAAAAATAAATACCCTTGTGTTCAAATAAGTAAGAAAACATTCAAATATGTATTTTATCTGTACAAACTAAGTTATTTGCAGGTCCATGGTTTTAGCTTGTTGGAAATACTTATCAGCAACACTGTGCACTCTTGAATAGATTGTAAAAAGTGGTCAGGTATAGTCATACTAGCTTAGTGCCTTGATACTAACAGACACATCTGGTGACAGTGCTGTGTGCTAATATGTGGGCTTTAGGCTGCAAAGACGTTAAACGTGTCACACTATGAGACAGTGCCTAATTTTATTTGCATCACTCCCTCCTTCAGCTTTTAGAATTAGTCCTCAACTTACCTGCTGTGTGGACGATCCAGGCTGGGTGGCAGAGAGGAGAAAAGATATGGTTGGATGCTTCCTACTCTGCCCAGTGTGCCTGGTGAAGAGACTTGTCGGACCAGTCAATACTGTGTAAAAGCCCCATTTAGCACTGACGTGCCTGGGAGACAGGGCCTCCAGAGTGAGTAGAGTAAGGGGGAGGCATGAGGTGAGTGCGGTTCCTGAGATGCTTGCTTCTGACAGAGATGAATAGTCTTGGCTCCACAGCCAGCAAGGACAAAAGGACACGGAGACCAGTTGGCCTCCTCCGTCCGCCCACCCGCCCAGAACCAGCACTTTCACTCATGGGATTCTGAATGAAGGTGAAAATGAAATTACTTGAGAGAGGAACACTTACACAGAAGGAGCAGAACAAGGAGGAGGACGGCGAGGGAGGGTAGCTGGGGTGTGAGTGGAGGCAGACCATTTTGCTGATGAAGTCATGTCGTGTTTTGTGACACTGTGCATTCTGTCGGAGTGGCTGAATAATGCATGGGAAGCATAGATCTGTCAATAACCAACATGAATCTACCAGTGGCTAATGGGAGAGGAAGTGCTGAGTGACACGACCCGCATTCCTCGATTTTCAACCTAGATGAACGGGAAGGATACTTCACTGTGAAGAAAAAGCTACATCTAAAGCTGCTGGGAGTAATGATAGAGGTCTGATGTATGTGCCAACCTACTACTTAAAATCCCAGCAAAAGGAGACCTGTGAAGAGACATGTCAGGTCATGACCTCAAAAAGACCAATTTCAAAATGATATTGCCATAGCAACAGAAATTATACGTTAAACTTTTGTGGCTCAAAGGACTAAAGTCCGAAGGTCATTTTAAGTTGTAACAGTTTATGTACTCAATTTGAGAAATGTGCCTCAGCTAAAAAAGTCCCTTTAAAGGCTACAATACAGGCTTAAGAGCTAATATAGTGGTGTTGCTTGTCATTTTAGCTAAAGCAAGCTTTTTTAATAAACATTGCATGTGAATTTAATCAAAATGTGTTTGTTGTGAATTATTGATTTATCTGTTTCACTTTATTTAATTTTGTAGGCTTATGATCTATTTATCAGTCTATAAATCGTCTTGGTTATTTATATGCCTTAGAGGTTTAGTCAGACTCCAGCTAAGAGGAACATTACTAATGAAAAAGAAAACGAGCTCAGGAGGGTTCCTCACTCCTATGGGAGCAAGAAAATTAGCCTGTTTCAAGCGATCTTCCTGTTTCATGGGTTAGACCCTTAGTTATACAGAGAATGCTCCACATTGTAGTTTCCTTTTTTTATACCATTAAAATACTTTTTAGTCTATTAAAGTTGATTAGATAAGGGGTCATCTTTTTTTAGCTAATACTGATCTTCTTACAATTTGATAAAACCCTGAGTAAACCATGACATCATACTAACTAAAATAACCTCATTTAGCAGTATCTACCTCTCTTAGATACAGAGACTACACTCAGAGTTTCTCTTTTACAAACACACATATTTAAGTAACAGTAGGCAGGTTGCCAGTTATTTTTACTTCCCACTTAAGCCTGCATGACTGTAAAACAGGAAAAAAGAAAGCAAGCCTTTGAATGGAAAGAAGAACAGTTTGACATAATTAGTGTTAGATGGAATAAATGCCATTTCATTTCTTTCAGAGGAAACTGACAAAGAAATCTAAGTCACGCTTCCTCTCATTTTGACTGTAAACAACAGTATGAAAGCCTATTAATTATTTTCCTCAATGGTTTAGTTGAAACAGCTTCACCACGTGGTAAAGTTTTGCAAGCATGTGGAGGTATATACCTTGTTTTACTGTACGCAATTGGAAATAGTTGCTTCATCTAACCTGATTCTTTTTAGCTGTAATGCCATCACTACAGGAAGGTATCTGTCAACAACTTCCCTTATAAATGATAAAGTTAGGCCTGTTTTTTAGTCCTTAGTTTTGTTTCTTTCCTAAACATGGGCTCAACTTTTACCATGACCGTATGTGCTCACCTTCATCCTTTTTTGAGAGGTCATCTGCCTAAACTGATTTTTTCCTAGAAAAAGCAACCCATGGAGCTAGTTTACCCTTACAATTTCGAACAGACAAAGTATTGATCAGTGTCCTTGGTTCCTTATTGATTGTGTGTTGTAGTATGTCAACTTTTGTCTCCCTGAACTTCCAAACAGCCAAAGCAGAGGACCACCCATATTGTGCCTGGTCCTGTTGGAGGTTTCTTCATGATAAGGGATTTTTTAAGGTTTTTTTCTTTTCCATTGTCACTGCATGCATTGTTGTTGTGTGGGATTACTGCAGAGTCAAGAATTCTATGCAAGTTAATATTTACTGTCATTATATTCTTATCCAGGAGGAGCGAATCCGGCAAAGTCAAGATACAATCAGCTGGATTTTCTTTGATAAAAAACTCAAACCTAACCCTTAGCCTAACTAATCTGAATGTATGATTAGATTGAATTGCTCCTATAAAGCATCTTGAGATGAAAGTGTTTGTGAAATGACACTATACAAACAAACTGAAATTGAACTAAATTGATATTATTATTCAACGAATCAAATTGGAAACTGAATTATTTTTAGAATTGTGCAGCTTAAAGGTGGCTGGATGTTGGAGTAGTTCTGCCAGCTTTATTCTAATATTCTTTTTTAAGGAACTTTAGTTCTTCTGTTTTTGCATCACAGTTTCATCTTTCTGATGATTTTTTTCACATCTGTTGTTGAGTGCTGTGAAACTGGAGAGATTTTCATTGATATGTTTGTCCTTTTTAGATACTTATTATGATGCATAACCCCAGCAACCATAGCAATTGATTTTTACACACAGGAGCAGCTAATTAACATCTCTACATCTGAAATAATGCATTAACTTCTTCCACAAGTACCAGATGTGTTGAAAAGGAGAAGCCAGGGATGCAGAGCAGAAGTAAGGAAAAGAAAGAGGAAAAAGAAGTTTAGACCATCTCTTCTGTTAATAATCATGGGCCATGTAAGATCTTTGGGAAACAAGCTAAAAGAGCTTCAAGCCCTGGCAAGGACACAGTCAGAATATCGGTAGTTCTGTTCTGACTCTTGAAGGTGGCGGTTGCATTTTCCTGCTGCTCCTGTACCTCCTCTGCCTGTCCCTGCCTTGCTGTGTCTTGTCCTTTTTCTGAGCTCTCTCTTCATACCACCAAACTCAAAAAATGGATCTAGTCAGCTGGTCTCTCAATGCAATTGATCAAATTTTTTCAACTGGAAGACAGGGAAAAGGGGACCCGTCCTGTCCTGCTGGGACTCTCTTGGTGGGATACACCATGGACTTCTGGAAAGAGTGGAGGATGGTGTGTCTCACAACGTTGTCACTGGAGGATGTCGAAGCTGTTTGGATTTTTGGTTTTATGATACTCGGATTACTCCTGTTTGGATTGGAGGGATACCTGACGTATCTTAAATTACAGAGGATGTCGGCAGCAATTTGGGCATTGATCACGCTGTCCGCAGCAATTGATGCCCTCACAAAGGCTGTGAACGAGCAAGATAAGGAGCTGAGCCATATGCTGGGTGCGATTGAACGCAGACTGGCTGCGGTGGTTGAACTCTAAGGTGAGATAGGATAACTTCTTAGATGTGCATGCTCGCTTCAAGGCGGAAAAGCCCAACACATTTGGAATATTGGATTTTGCCACGAAAGAGCCAGCTAGACAAAGACTCAAGGCTGAGGAAAATTCCTGTGCAAAACAAAAGTGTTATTCTAGATTCAACCTACCCCCTTTATCTAATCTCCCCTAGATGTTATGGCGAAAGGGCACAGAAGTCTGCTCCCCCCCTCCCTTACCCGTGAAACACCTGTGGATGCGCTCAGTGACTGTTGATTAACTTCCATGTAATCAAGGACATCGCCTGTGGTCAGCGTTCACGGACAAATTGAATACACTCATCATACACACACAACTAATGTCTCATTATGTAAGATTGACTTCATGTGACCACGCCTCCGATGTGACCCCTCTGCTGAAATGTCTGTCTTGTGTTTACTTGTGTTTTTTTTAGTGCTGAGGTTTTTGATATCTCAAACTGTATCCTGTCGAGGATAAAGTTTGAAATATGTTTTTCCCCTCTCCTTCCCCATTGTGGCTGCTATCTTTCTACAGAGACCAAGGCAGTGCTAGGTATCCGCTGGGACCTGAGCAGCTAGGTAACCGGTGGAAACCAGGCAGCATGGCCCCAGGAAAAGTCAAAGGAGGAGGGTTGGCAGTGCTTGTGAACATTAGATGGTCTCATCCAGGGCAGGTTACTGTGAAGATTCATCACTGCAGCCCAGATATTGAACTGTTGGCAGTTGATTTACGGCCATATTACCTGCCACGAGTGTTTATCAGTGTTATGTTAGCAAACCATTTATATTCAACCTTCTGCACTGCATGTGAGGTAATCAGTGCTGGTGTTGCTAAGCTACAGACAAAACAACCAAATGCATGTGTTGCAATAACTGGTGATTTTAATCACACCTCACTCTCTGCTACACTGCCAACATTCCAACAGTTTGACAGATGCTGAAGCAGAGAGAACAATATGGAATTTTTTTTATGCAAATATGAAGGCCACCTACATCTCTCAAGTAAGACCGCCTCTTGTGAAATCAAATCCAAATTTTGGTAATCTCTGCTCAGAATATAAGCCACTTTATAAGAGACTACAGGCATTAAAGCGAACTGTAACAAAATGTCAAATAAGGCTGAAGAAGCACTGCAAGGTTTTTTTGATGCTACAGATTGGGATGCACTGTGTCAGTCACATGGAGAGGACATCATTGCAATGACTGAGTGTGTGACTGACTACATAAACTTCTGTGTAGATAACACCATCCCTACCAAAACAGTGAAATGCTTCCCAAATAATAGACGATGGGTCAGAAGTGATTTGAAGCAACTGCTTAGCAAGAAAAAACAGGCCTTTAAGAATGGAGACAGGGAATTAATGTGTGAGGACACTCGACGGGGACCCGGAAATTCAACCACACACAGGAGTTTGGAAAGAAAAAACAAGTTTAATAAAATATCGAGATATGGGTTGCTGCTCAGGGTATGGTCATCAAACACAGCACTGTAATGCAGTGAACCGGTGGAGCTGAGAACAAAAGTAGAAATGGCTGCTGTGGATCCAATGATACTCTCCACAAGGAGATCCAGAAGGCAACATCCAGGGGCTGAGACGAAGATCAGGCAAAGGTCATACACGGGTAGGGAGAAAGATCAAACATAGCTTGAGTGGCAGGCAATACTCGGTGGTCGTGAGGCAAATCTTGGGTCAGGGTCCAGAAATCCAGAATAGATGGGATCAGACAAGGGCTTGGCAAGGGGGTTCAATCCGTGGACAGAAAGGGGTCAGGAATCACAGAAGGCTTGGAAGGAAACGCAGGATCTCTACTGGCTCGTGGCTGTAGATAATCTGACAAGGAGGAAGAGACTGAGGGGTGTTTAAGTAGGGCAGGGACCAAGTGGAACAGGTAAGCAATCAGGCATGGCAGGTGAACTGAATGAGTGATTAGACTCAGCATGGACAGGGCATGAATCATGACATAATGAGGAGTATACTGAAGCTATTTAAGGTCAAGATATGATAAAGCAAGGAGATATACAGGAGGAGGCTGGAAAACAAGCTCCAGCAGAACAATATCAGAGATGTGTGGTCAGGAATGAAGAAAATCACAGACTTCAAGCAGAAGGATGATCAGACAAATAGAAGTCTAGACAGAGCCAATAAACTGAATACCTTTTTCAGGTTCAGTTCAGGAACAAGCTCAGCATCTTTCTCTCCAGCCCACAGTCACATGGACATCCCGCCCTCCTCTGCAATCGGCTCTTTTGCTTCTATGAATTTGTTGTCAGCCATATCAGAAGATTGTGCCATGCCCTCTGCTTCTTAACTGTCTAGAAGTCTAGAGGACACTGGAGAGACTGAATCGTAATACGTCACTAGGTCCTGATGGTGTCAGCCCCAGAGTCCTGAAGGTCTGTGCTGAGCAGCTCTGTGGGATCCTACAGCACCTCTTCACCCTTAGTCTGACCTAAGAGACAGTTCCAGTGATGTGGAAGACCTCTTGCCTTGTTCCAGTACCAAAGAAAACTCAGTCAAGAGTCCTCAGTTATTATAGATCTGTTGCCCTGACATCCCACATCATGAAAGCCTTAGAGAGACTTTTGTTGGTTCACCCGAGCGAACAAACAAGCAGCAATTAGGACACAACACAATAAGCAAACCCCCTGCAGTTTGCTTAATGCTGTGGAGTTGGAGTTGAAGATGCCATCATACACCTGCTGCAACAAACCCATTGTCATTTAGACAAGGTAGACAGCACTGTGAGGATCATTTTCTTTGATTTCTCGAGTGCATTTAACAAAGTTCAGCCTGACTTACCTTGTGAGAAACTCCAGAACACTCAGGTGGAGGCATTGGCCATTGCCTAGATAAAAGAACACCTGACTGACAGACCACAGTTTGTTAAACTGTCAACTGTATAATCAAGTAGTTAGCCGCAAAGGAGCACCACACAGGACAGTACTCTCACCATTCCTTTTCTAATCTCTATACCTTTGACTTCTAGTACCAGACAGAGTCCTGATCTACTGCAAGATAGTCGTTTTAAATGTCTAAAAATTTCTAGCCCAAAAATGTCACCTGATTGAAGCCAGAGGATTTAATAAGCTGTATGTAAAGAAACAGCAAGATCTTTGAACTAAATGAATCCTTTCACTGGTGCTGACTGTGGCCTAATAACCATTTTATTTTAGGAAGAGAAACACTTAAAAACAACAAACATCTCTAAAAGGCCACATCCCTTTCCTCACTCCAAATGTCTCTGGTTGTACTTTTATCCCTCATGTTGTTTTTCATTTAGATTCAGGCAAGTATCGCCACAGCATTAGCCAGATGTGGACTTAAATTTGTGCCTTGATATCACTTGGATGAGAAATCTTGACGAAATCTACAATATTTTGGGAGGAAAGTAAGCTTTTTGGTTCTCAAGTATGTTTTACATCTCATCAAAAAATCTTCAGGTCTACACATCACTTCAGATGGAACTTTTTCCCAGCGTAGCAAAAAAGTCTTGATAATCTAATAAAAAAGTGTTAAAGTATAACTCCCCACAGTGTTCCCCTAAGTGGCTGAACTGTGATAACAGGCTTTTGTCATTACAGTATTGTGTTTGGGTATGAACTTAACTCGGTTAGATGCCATCTCCATAGTGAGTCATCCATTTCATCTGCGAGTTTAGCAGCATAGGCTTGGGGCATCTTTAAGTTAGTACCTTGAAGCAACCAGCTGGAGTGAATCCTGCAAGTCGATGACTTAATGCAATCAGTTGATTTTCCTTAACAGAAACTTCTAACCAATCTGACTGCATGATACAGTTGAATTGTCTCTTCAAAGTGCTTTTAAATTATGTGAATTGTTGCTGTATAAATAAAATGAATTGACTGAATTAACAGACTGCCAGCAGGGTAAAATAAAGTTATCTTGTTTTGAAACTTATCTTTATTTTCAGCCAAGATTTACTGAGTAATATATGCAAGCCTTTAATAAGCTTAACGTGAACAATATTTTCTGAATGAACCATATGTTTACCTTCCACACAAATTAGGTAGGATCCTAATAATAAAAGTAGATATTTTAGTTGAATTAACCTATATTATTTCCCTAAAACTTATTAAAAATTTATTTTGGGTCCTCATAACTGTGTAATCAAAATTTTCATTCATATGTTTTGCCACTGTTGTCACTGCCCAAGCTTGGCCAACCTGCTTTAAGTCACTTGATTCATGGGAAATAATAGGCTACAGAGGATATTCCAGATGGATCCTTAAAATTACCCCTACTTAGGAGTCATATGGTAACCCTAACCCTAGAGTAGGGGTGTCAAAGTGGTTCCAGAAAGGGCTGTGTGGCTGCTGGTTTTCTTTCCACCCAAGCAGTAGCACACCAGACT
>JAUZNJ010036547.1:0-36301 GCA_034780135.1 Jordanella pulchra
TTCTTATCTACTTTGCCAGTATGTGACATGTGAATTTCTCCGCTGTGAGATCAATAAAACTCATCTAATCTAATCATCTAATCTAATCTAATAAAAATCTCTAAAGGTTACACTGATTATCCTTGTATTAAGAAACCAGTTATTATTTTTCGACATCTTGACTGACTTACAATAGAAAAGTTTAGTCTTAATCACGGTTTTTGTGTCTTTTTAGACAGTATAAGTCATTATCTGGATTTAAATAGCATCAAATGTGCTCGTAGGCCTATAGGACAGATATTTTAATGAACATCAAGCTGAGCATTGCTCTCTGGGAAAAGTTGCACTTTAGTTTTTCTCCGACACTAATTGTCCAGAATTAGCTGGCCTGGTATTTGCTCGTGTCAGAGATAAATTGCATGTTTGGAAACAGATGGTGGGAAGATTTTGGCAGCTTCCATCAGATGTTCTGAGACTCCCAATTAGTCTTTTACAAATGAGTCAAAGAGGATGCGATGAAATATTGTTTTCTGTCAGCAGTAGCAGGACTCTGGATGTGCTACTTACGCAGACCCATGGGTGCTTCAGAGCCTCTTGGGCAGTGATTCTCTTAGCAGGGTTGATCGTCAGCATCTGGTTGATCAGATTTTTTGCCTCAGGAGTCACCGTGTCCCACTCTGGAGAGGGAAACTAACCCAACGCATTCACACACAAATGATGAATGCAGAGGCGGCTACATTTTTACATTTAAAGATAAGCAGAGGAAGAGCGAGCTCACATCGTACGCTCCAGCTTTGATCTGCTGGTAGAGCTTGTGCTGGTCCTCGTCCCAGAACGGAGGGTACCCGACCAAAAGAATGTAAAGGATCACACCTACGCACAGATACACGTCGGTCTGAGTGACAAGCTTTTTGGAAAAGCAAGGGGGCGGCAGTAGAGAGACATAAACAAAGAGCTTACCACATGCCCAGATGTCTACGGGTTTACCATACGCCTCCTTCCTCAGCACCTCTGGGGACAAATAACCAGGAGTTCCTGCAAAGCCTGGAAACAGAAACAACGACAAAGCAGGACACAAGTTTCTTTGCTTTAGGGTTTTTTTACTGATGCAGAGGAGGATTCAGGATATTACTTATGTTCTGCTTTTTAGGTGATCTGAAACAACCACCCAACTGGGTTTGCAAGTAATGCAAATTTATGGAATGAATTTTGTTCCATCATTGTTGCAAACAAATGATTACCTTTTTAAAATAAAATTTGAAAAAAAGACAATTTTTTCAATTAAAGTTTGAAAAAAAATGGAATCCAGCAATGAAACTGCAAAATATTTCAACCAATAAAGGTTTTGAAAGTGACTCGACTGTTCTCTCTCTTTTTTTATTTTTAATTATTTTAAATTCTGTTATGATTTTTTGAAGAAAGTATTTGCCTATACTTTCAAAAAAAAATTTAATTTCTGTTTTTCAGATTATTATGAATTCTGTTACTTTTAAATAAAATTTTATTGAAAAGACAATCAAAAAGTACAATTTTAAATCATTAATCTTTAAACATATTTTAAAAAATGAGATTTGTGGAAACATAAACATGAAAGATAAATAAAAAAAAAAAGAAAGAAATACATACACTCACAAAAATCTTTAAATAAAGGTTTTCAAACTCATTTTGGTTGTTTTTGTTTATTTTCTTCTCACATTCCCATTGACCAAACTTGATCTTTGTTTAAACAACAATTGAACAAAAATCAGTTCATGCAAAAAGACCTTAATATGTTCCTGCCATTGATCTTTACTTGGAGTTACACAAAAAGAATTTACAAAAACCAAGAAGCCAAAACGTTGCATCATTCAGACACTAACCCAGCCAACTATTCCTACAACAGAACAAAGCATATTCCTCCTTAGTGAATAAAAAGAAGTTCAGATTCATCCATTTAATGTCCGAATTTATTCTTGTTATAGTTTGTTGCTTTGGTCTCTTTTCTTTTTGAAAAGGATGCAGGTCTGTTAGCATCTTTTGGTCATGATCATCACACTTCAAACCAACCAGGGTGACACTTTTACAGATCATATTAACATTTGGTACATATGTGATTCACATAAGAATTGCACATGTATGTGGGTTTGGAACGTTGCATGTGAATCACATGTGCCTTTAACATGACATTTTCTACATATGTTCTGCTCATATACATATACATTTCGACAAATGCGAAAAGCATATAACACAGAGCAAAATCTAATGATGTTCACATGGGAAACAAAAGAGCCTAATATGTGGTGCACATATTAAACATATATGACCGCAAGTTCTACATGTGATCAAAAGTTGAAAGGACCATGGAAGACATGAACCAAATGGGTGATTATATGCAGAAAATGTGACTCGCATGTTGAAAAGGAGAATCAAATGTGAAAGTCATGGTATTTGTATGTGGGAAACAGGAACCACAAGTGAAAAATAGGGAATCATATGTGGAAGATGTAAATAGTATAAAATTTATTGGATTTTCATCTGGAAGATGGGAATTACAAATGAACACATGTGAAATTCATTGACCAATAATGTAACTATGTTTTTTCTGCACCTCCAGCATCAGTTTCAGTCAGAATGTAGAGGAGGAAACAAAATGAGGAGCAACATAATGCAGATGAGCGCATTGCTCACTGCTCAGCCTGGCAAACTATACAATACTTATAATTATAGGTGTACTACACTGTGTGGTATCGCAGAAAGTGCACTAGGATGGAATCCAAACTAGATTCTGTTTTCTACTGTAAGCTCTCCTCAAGTTTTGAACATTGGTGGTGTTTGAGCTGCAAAAAAGGGATATTGTATCGGCAGCTGTATTTCCTGTTGCCTGTACTCATCAGTATTTTATATGATCCTTTCTGTACAGCTTGCTGCAGCCTCACAGTAATCAAATGTATAATTCAGACATTTGATTTTTCCTTTTAAGAACTCCCCAATACTGATTTCTATGATACTAAATGTAGCTGCATTGCAAAAGCGCTTTATTTGGAACAAGAGAAGAGGCAGGATGCAATGAATATAAGCTAGGGTCTATTAACGTCCAATAACAAAGCTGTACCCTGTTGTATAATATGCAACATATAATGGATGAGCTACCACTGCTGTAACCAGACACCTCACACCACACCCATAATCATGATGATGGACCATCCTGGCTTCAACAAGGAACTTATGCTTGCAAAAAATTCTCCAAGAGTCTGCAAAGACTATCCCAGTTCTGTTCAAATACAGAATGGCCCTAATCCAATGTGAAGAGGGTCCTTGTCATACCAGAGGTTCTCAAGTGGATTGCTCCTTCTAGGTTTTGTGGGAAACTTGTCCTCAAGTAGAACAATGTATTCAGATTCAGACGGCTGTACTCCAAACATCAGACGCCCTCCAGTCCACACATTTAGCTCTAAAATGCAGCCACTTTCCAATGTTAATAATTAATCGAACAAACAAAAGCACAGGATAAATACAACAAACTATTAAAAGAAAACTTAAGGCATTGTCCATATTCAGCAGCATTATAGATATCAGTGAGAATGACTGAGAGTAGCCTTAACTTTAAAGCCATTTTCATGACCATCAGGTGAAGTTTTCACCGTTTAATTCTAACTGTAGATAAACTTAGCCCATTTACAGTGAAAAATGAAGAGTCTCAATGTTAAAGAGTCTCTCTAAAGAGCCTCTCTCCATTTTAAAATCTGCTAGCAGACCACTTTGGACCAGCAGATTGAGAAGTTATAGGTTAATTGTAAAGATAAGTGATTGATTCATTCCTTGAGATTAGATCCTACATCAAAGAACCAAAAACATGTCTAATCAGGTTAAGTGTCATATCCGTTTTGTTATTAGCTAAGTTAGTTGTCATGTTTAAGGGGAGCTCAAATTGCCGTAAAGCGGCGCTCATGGTTACATGACTGATTCAGTGACGGATCAAATCCTCTGAGGTTACATAGATTAGTTTTTCAGAATGGCACTGTTCGTATTTAGTGAGGTTTTGGACACTTCCAACGACTGACAGATCTAGTGACTTTTTTCTATTTTACTGGAGACTTTGGGGACAGCCGTACCCCCCTCTGGAGCTAAGGTACCACAGTTGTATAACAGAGAAGGCCACCAAGGAAACAGCGTTGAGTGGGAAAAGGCTGAGGCTAGCCGGGGCTAGCTATAGAGGCTAACTTTGGAGGATGGAAGGATCACAGCACTAGATCAGATTAGCCCACTGTGGAGACCGGGAGGAGGACAGCGATACATCGGAAAAGTCCATCAGGGAGCCAGATCAGTGGAATGACAGCAGCTGGCTGGAGCTAGCTGGAGAGTGACGGTAGATCAGAGAAGCCTGCTAGGCAGACAGAGAAAAATTCATGTGAATTGACCTTAAATTGAATTTGATGATATAAAAAGATAGATTTATGTAGTTTTAGTTTATTTCACTTAAAATGATCTTATTTAGTTCACATTTAGTTTTAAACATATTCCAAGTGTTTTTAGTTACTTTCTGTCTTTCTGATGTTGATATTCCTTGCTCCTACATCTGGATCAAAGCATCAAATATAGAATTTAGGTGATGACATCATCCCGCAACTTCTTGCAACTTTTTGGAGAGCCAATCACGACTTTCCTTGCTGATGAGTTTGCAGCATTGGGGAATATGCACATAGTGATGTACCTGAAAAGTTATTTAGCATATCTGAAATTAATGTAAAACCTTGGTCCAAACTTACACACTGCCGCTTTAAGTTACTGAAGAAACAGAGTTAAATTGAAAAAAGTCTTTTATGCTGGTCGGGTTTTATCTGTAGCTGAATATACCATCATATACCATTAAAATGATCTATAATCTATTATAGGGTGTTTAATAATAAAGACCGGTTCCTTTACATTATTTTTGACTTGGTCTGCTTGTCTTGCCACATTGAAACACATTTCATGATAACTTAATCCAATAATCTATCACTGTTTGTCTCATTTTCACATTTGAACCCTTATTGTCTTTCAGTTTTTCATTGGGGCTGTGTTGAACTTCTCCTGGGCTGAAATCTGTCTACTGCTGCCTACTGCTGTCTTATCTTTAAAGATTAAATGATCTGGCTGCCTTCACTCTTAGAGGGAAACTGTTCCTGGGAATCCTAATGAGTTTCCACCGGCAGCATTTAAACTTCAGCTTCCTGCCTCTGTCAGAACAATCAATGGAAACTTTTTGCTCTTGTTACCTCAAGTATTGACATGTCTGGTTTCTCTTAGTACTGTGTGAATTTAGTCAGATGTGGTTTGAAGAGAGTGGCAGATGAGGATTTATCCAGAGATGCACATGTGAAATAGTGTCTTGGCAGCTCTTGTTTGATACAGAAGAGATTAAGGATGTCTAATGCCTTCAACCATTTATAAACCAGGAGGGTTGAAGGGTTGTCTGCACAAAGGTAGTGCAAATGTTTTACCAGAACCCAAGAATCTAAAAAGTATTTCCAAAAATCTTAGCAGAACGTGCTATTCAAAAATAAATGACGAACAGTTTGAGCTTTTATTTTGATGCTGCTTTTTTCTTTGACTCTGTATTTTGGCTCAGGATCAAAAGCGTTCAGTAAATTCAGAGCATTCGTCTTAGTCTTTCCAAGTATTTCCAAATTTATGGCCTATTTATGTTTCCTTCCTAAACAGGAAAACAAAAACATACTGCATTATTCTTTGATTATTATACAATAGAGGTACTGTAGAAACATATAAAAGCAGAAAGTGGTAAAATGTAAAGCTTACAGATGCATCTCTTGTTAAAGGGAATAAAATCTGAGAGGGGGAAGCTGTCCTCAATAAAAGTATAACTGAGCGGTCTATCAAAATCCTTGCAGACCTTTAAATCTAACCTAGTGCCAAGAGCTTTGGGGAGTAAATCTTGAAGCGGATATGAGGAAAGGGTGGCTGGTAGCTGGTAGCATAGTTTCTGTTCTATTACCACATTTTTTATCACCCAAAAGAATTTTAATTTACTTCAACAATATTATGCCAAAGGCTAGACATCAATCACTCAACAACTGACTTTTCATTTAATACATGGGTTTCAAATTTTAGCCACAGTTCAAAAGCCCTGCCAAAGTACAGCTGAGTTTCCTATTTATAGTAGATTTTTATGAAGCCTAAAGGGTGTTTTCTATAAGATATAGAGATGTCCTGATTCAATAAATAACAATAAATAACATCAGATATTGGTCAGGTATCGGCTAAAAAACAAATATCTGCCCGCATCTAAAGTCTCGGATGTTGGATTACTCAAGAAACACTCATTTTCTCTCTGCTATGTGCTTTATTTGTGTAATGTGACTTGATCAAACTTTTCCAACACATCACACAACAAAATAAGTAATAAAATTACGCATAATTTGGACTATCGGTCGCATGGAGTAAGCGGCTCAAAGGTAATCATAATTCATCTCTCCAGGCTAGTTCAATAAATTAAAGCGTGTCGCAACTTCACCTGAGATATAATGAAGTCCAGGAAAAATAAAAACTGCTCTCAAACGACTCTCATCGAGGAGAAAATGGTGAACCAGCTAAAGTTAATGCTAACACGGAGCAAACAAGCAAGTACTGAACTGAGAACATCATTTAAGGCCTACAGGGATACCATGCAGGCTTTTATCAAACAGAGATGGTTGGTTTTTGCAAAGAAATTCGTGATTAAATCCCATCCTGTACAGATAGAAAGTAAAGCCATGGTTAACCGTATAAAGGAGCCCTGGAGCAAAGACATGGATATAAACATCTCTGAAGACCAAAGGATCGAGGCTCTAGAACGGGTTCGTTCAGTTTGCTTTAGACATTTTAAACTATTACCATTTAAAAGTCTTCACTGTTTAAACCAATCCAAGCAAAGACTGTGCTGGATTTTCTCGGGATCAGACTCCTGAATGTTGTTTTTATGCTCCAGCAAAACTCTCACTGTCCCCATATCACCAAATATTGGAACCAAACCAATAACACTTTGTGTACTTTTTTCAAAATCAGTCTCCCTATAGACCCGCTTATGTCATTCAGAGTTGTCCCCACTGACATACATCCTAACAGTCTAAAAATTAATGTGGTATGTTTCATGCTATTAATAGCAAGACACTTAATTTTGCTTAATTGTAAAAAATAGGAGGCCTCATACTCCACATAAGTAATAACTAAGGCAGGTTATGTACCATGTACAATTGGAAAAACAAATATTCTTTAAAACAGAAGGAAGAATTGTTTTACTTCCCTTGGAAATTCTTTATTGACTACTATGGTAAAAATTAAACTAAACAAATACTTTTATTGGGACAGCCATCCTCCAAACTATTGAATTCACACAATATTTTAGGTTTGCAGTTTTTTTTGTGTTTTTTTTTTTTTTTTTTTTGTATTTCAGGCTGTTTATTATTTCTTTCATTCATATTTCTGGGTGGGGTGGGGTCTATATACATATATGATTGTGGTATGCATTTGTTAGTGTATATTTACATATGTATATATGTATGCATATGTACAGAGGGATGTACATATTGTATTCACCTTTAATAATTATTATGAGTTGACACCATGTGAAATACAAAAAAAAAAAAAAAAATGGGAAAAAAGAAATGTATGATTTGAGATTATATGGTATCTGGTCAATATCAGTATAGCTTAATACTTCAAGGTCCAATATCCCATTATATTCCTGTACAAAAAACACCAAAAACCATTAGATCCCGATAACTGCAGCAAAGCCTCGGAAACTGCGTCCCACACCCTTGGACGGGTTGTACTGAAACTGAATTTCCTTTTGGGGATCAATAAAGATTAATTAAATTGAATAAAATCAGGTTATATACACCAAGCATCTGTCCTGATAGTGTTTAGAGCCTAAATTGAATTCCAGCACTGGGTGTGATAAACTGACATAAACAGCAGTGGTACCATCTTCAGGTAGAACCATTGAACCATCACAGAGCCAGATGGCAGCTACTAAATAGAGCCCAACTGTCCTGTAATGCTTCGATATAAAGCCCAGCATGGTCAAAGACCAACTGATATCAAATAAATACAGAGATCCACAGCGGTTCTAGATAATCCACCTCAGATGCACCTATCAGAACATCGAAGGAAAAAAAAACAACTAACAGAAATTGTGCCAATTCAGTGACTTTGTTGCTTTATTTGGTGCTTTTTCAGACCTCTCTAGTCATGGGCGGTTCTAGACAGGGGCCACCAGGGGCCATTACCCCTATAGAACTGGTCCTGGCCCCTTTTATGGCCCCTGTACTAAAGACATAATACTAAAAGAAAATTCAAACAATGATATATTGGAACAGACATAGTAACTGATTGTTTTCTTTTACCCCTTTCATTTTTTTCTTTACAGATGGGTTTTAGTTATGATTTAAAAATTGAGGTCAGCTTCAGTTATATTTAGATAGAATCACTGTTTCCATCCGTTAAATGTTATTTGACTATATAAAAAAATACACATTCTCTCATTTGTTACAGCTGAATTTCTAAGTCTTATTTTAGTTCTAATTCTGGTTTGATTAAAAATTATAATCTTCATTTACAACAGGTAAAAAATATGTAATATTCCTGAAGTATGAATGTACATTGACCTAATAATCCAAAGAATAGCTTTATTTAATCTTTTAGGATTATATTTATTTAGCAACTAATCAACAAACTTTTTTTCCTCCATGGTAAAAGATTTCTTTTACTTTTAAGTAAATGAAATTAACATTTTAAACCAAAACACAAATTTTCAGTTGGAAGATCATAAAAGGTTAAATAAACGAAATAACCTGGAAATTTCACTTAATTCAGTGCAGAACAACAGGTGGCTATTTGGTTCTATGGTTCTCTTAACATATTTTAAACGTTGAACTATTTCTTGTTTTTATTTGATGCTTTTCTGTGGCCCCGTCCTGGCCCCTCTAATAAATATGGTCTAGAACCGCTTCTGTCTCAACTGATCATTGACTATTATGAAGCGGGATAACTGACGCTTTAGCCGACTGTGCATAAGTGTCCTCCTGCCATCATCGCCCAACACAACTTGGTTACACCAGCTAGTTTCAAGTTTCTGCTGTAAAATTGTTGTTAACACATGTCGCTGTGTACATGCACGTGTGTGTGTGTGTTACTTACCAAACCAGGCCTGCTGCTCTCCTTGAACTTCAATAGCCAGTCCAAAGTCGGCCAGTTTCACAGCTGCGTTCTTGCACTTGCTGGCCAGCAGCAGGTTCTCCGGCTGCAGGCGTAAAACAAACCATGAGGAGTAACTTCAGCAACTTTATAGCAGAGCGAGACTGGATCTGGGTGAATAAAGGAAAGCTACACACTGCTTGGATAATTCAGTGCTGAAATGACTGAGGCTCATTTACGCTGCTTTGCAAAAGTTTTTATTTCTTTTGTGTGTTTCGCTCCCAACAACCACATAGTTTAGATTTTTTTTTGTTGATTTAAATAAAAATCCAAAGGGTGTGTTTTATCTTTGGGTTCAGCCCATCTTACTTCTGAGCATAAATGCAGCTGTTCTGTAGTGAACCAACAGCCTGAAGGCCAAGACACACAGAAGACACATTAAGATGCTTTCTTTAAGCAGGAACTAAAGAGCTGATCTGAGTTGTTGGGAAGGTGGAAGGAACCAAAAAATTTCCAGGTTCAACCTTCCAGCAGATTAAAGGCCGAGCTACAATAAAATGGTTCAACTTGCAGTGTGTTCATTGTTCGATTAGCCTAGTCAAAGTCCAGACATATATCTGATAGAGTTGTGGAAAGACTTAAAACTCTGCAGTTCGCAGATGTATGGAGTGAATTTTGTTCCACTATTTTTAAAAGCAAAGATCACATTTTGTGAAGGGATTTTTTGGGGAAAAAGATGAACAGGAAACTTCAACATAAAACATTTTGTTTTATTAAAAAAACTTCTTGATAAAAAGAAAAGGTTTTAAGAGTAACTTTGCTTTTTTTCATATTTATTTTTTTTTTCTTTTTTAAATCTAGTATTACAAATTGCATTCTTTTAAAATGTTTTACAGATCATATTCAACACAGACACAAACCCCTCAGTGCCTCGTATAATGCACAAGAGTTTCAGTGGTTTGGATACTTTTGGAAGGTGCTATCATTTTTTGATCCAATTCCCTTCTGACAGAAGGGAATTTCACACCTGCACCACTCAGTCACCTGCACACCAGCGTGAAAAAAAAGAAACAGCTGTCTGAACTATGAAGAGTATACATCATCTTTGAAATTATAAATTACAATCACTTTCCAAAAAGAGTAAGCAAAGAGGTCAGTATTTTACCAGCAGCTTTGTTACCTTGGCAACAGCAGATAATAAATGTCTGTTTAGTTATAGGCTTTATGTCCTTTATATATGTTTTAATGTTGATAAAGTACTATAAAATGAAAGCAATTTTAATTGTACGTATACCTTTGGTTTTGGTTTGTCCCTGTTGTTTGCTTCACATTGAGGGGAATCATCCATGTGGCTTTTCTATATGAGAATTTGACATTCTATGAGAGTTTTCCTTCATATGTGTGTTTTTTTTAATTATCTCTGTCTTTATACCAGAAAAGGAGCTTTAAATGTCCTCTTCAGGCAGATAATCAAATCTTTCAAGTATCACCTTGCTTGCTGTAGTTTTCATTTTGTTTTTTTTCAACATTTCAACCTTTCTTACAGTCATGATCTTATGGAGTGATTTTTGTTCCATTATTTTTGCAATTAAATAAGACAGTATGGAAATTGAAATTTAAAAAAAAGAAACAATGTAATTCAGAAATGAAACTTCTCAACCAGTGAGAGTAACTTTGTTTTTTTCTATGTTTAATTGTTCAAAGATTTTTCTTCTTTTTTATCTATTCTTTTTTATGTTTAAATTTTGTTTTATAAAATGTAATTTTTTCAGATTGAGTTCTTTTAATTGTATTCTTTTCATATTTTCCTCACTTCTGGGGGCGGTCTTTCCTGTTGCTAAGCAACATTAGCAACATTTTTATTATTCAAGAGCCTTTTTTTCAGCTAGAAGAAAAGGTGATTTGGAAATATAAGCTGAAAAGAATGTAATTCGTTTTATGGATTTCATTATTTTCAGCTCGTATTTCACTGATCACTTTTTAATCTAAAAAAGAAACATTAGAAAAAATACAGTTTGAAATATAAAATCTGTAAAATAAAATTGACAATAGTAATCATTAAAAAAATGCATTTTAAAAGTTCCTCTCAAAATCTTTTTCTCTTTAAGAAGTTTTATTTCTGAATGATATTTTTTATTTCTCAAACCATGAATTACTAAACATGTTCTGAGCTTGTAACAGTAATGGAACAAAATCACTTCACAGTTCTTTAGGTTTATAGCAGACATTTTAAACCATAAATCTTTATTTTTTCAGTTTTCTTATCAAATGCAAGATATTTAAATAAATAAAGATGTTTAGATCACAATCTTGGAGTTGCTTAAAAAAACTCTCTGTCCCTTGTTGTTTATAGGAGATTAAATGGAAGCGCGGTTACTCCTGCATGTGAGGAGTGACAACAGCTGTCGACCCAGCAGACACTCAGGATGAGGCTGACAGATGGGGCCAAAAGCCTTTTTGCTGTTTTTATTCAGGAGGAGGAAACACAAGGTGTCCGCCTGCAGTAGGGGCGTCTGATGCTGATTTAATAACGAGATCGGAAACAGAATCTGAGTATAAATCATTATTTACTATCAGATTACTTCAGGAAAACAAGAAGCACCTGCACTTCTATCTGACTAATATAGCAAAAACATGCAACTGTAACATACTGATTATTTCTAAATGTTTACTTTGTTTTGACAAATCTTCAATGTTAAGTGTCTAAAAAGATCCTTTTTTACTCTGCATTTGATATTTGTGTAGATTTTCAGTAGAGAAACTTTCAAATGAACTTCAGAACCACCAGAAAGAGAGAAGAGTTTGGTGTTTGTATATATAGCTGCTAAATTATTGGTACTTTTAATTATCATAACTGGAAATCTGACATATGATTAGAGAGTTTTGCACTTTTAGATTTGAAAATGTGTCTTTTATTTCATGAACAAGACGGGCGTTACTGATCACCAACATACTGGAGGTAACTAATGACTTATGCAATGATTGCCTCGATAAACACTCTAGATGCCAATTTAAGCAGACTGCTGCAGAGCTGCATTTTTATGGAGTGATTTTTTTTCCATTATTGTTGCACAAAGAAGAGATATTTTGTAAATGGAAATTTGGTGGAAAAAAGGCAACCCAGAAATGAAACTTTGAAAAACTTTTTAATCTCAAATAAAACTGAGAGAAACTTTGGGGTTTTCAAATTTTATTTTATCAAATATTTTTTTTTTAGATTTCTTTGGATATTTCATTTTTTCAAATTATCATTTTTTCAAACTGTATTTTTATCAAACCTGTCACAGATGTAATATTTTACAAATTGTATTTTTTCAAATTTCTCTTTTTCCAGATAGATTTTTACAAGTTGCAATAATTTCTAAATGAGTTTCATAGATCATGTTCTCTGCACTTAAAGCCCGATATAAATCTGAGGTGTCTTGGAACAAAATTCACTCTATACTTGACCTCCAAAGAATGAGTGACAGATAAAAATTTTAAAGAAGAAGAAGTAATCCCATTATTTTGGTCTTTTCCTGCTCTCCTTGCAGTAGTTAATCTATTTTGGGGCGTTTTGAACTATTTAAAAGCTGTAGACCTTTTTAAACCTTCCTAATCTGTCTAGATATACAGAACACATTGTTTACAGACGCCTGGGAACGTATTAGCCATCATTCTCCTGTTCCTAAGTGCAGCGCTAAAATACGGCAACCACTCTTCATTTGCTGTTGTAAGATAAAGGTCCATTGGGAAATCACTGCCAGTCATCCTCAAGACCTTCATCACCTGGATCCATTGCTTGATCCTCAGAGGAAGAGAGTTTATGTTCCTAAATCTATGCGAAAACTGATTATTAGATTGTTAATTAATAAAAGTGGTTGTATAAGCAATAGAAAAGTGTGATTATCGTTCACTTTGGGTTTTATTTAGCCTCAGACTGCATAAGTTAACATCTTCTCTATGAATTTTGTTTTATTGCAAATTTATCTCAAATTTCAGAACCAGGTCAGCTGAATATCATAAATGGTGCTAGAGTTGGACAATATTTCAATCTCAATATATTTATTGCAATATGGTTTAATTCAATATTGGTAATATGACTTTTACACACATTTTCAATATTTCAATATACATCACAGTCTATAAACACAGCATTGGTCACTGACTGATGCTCCAGGTTTTCATCTAGTTTCATGTGTTTTTGTTTTTCAAAGCTAATATTTATTAAATGTTATGTTGGAGTATTTTTTATAAAAATTGCAAAATACGTATTTGTCTTAAGTTTGTACAGACATATGTTGTTTGCATTCTTAGCTTTCTTTCTAAGGCTTTTATTTTTCCTGCATCGATATTGAAATTATATCGTATTGATATTAAGAAATCTATCGTGATATAAATTTTGGACATATCTTGCAGCCCTAAATGGTGCAATAAAAATCCTATAAATCAAAGAAGATCTTTTATTGTTCTACAGAACAATTACATGATTTTAAATCTCACTTTTCTAACACAAAAAGTCTCAATTATGCTACGTGTGTTTTTTACACCAAACATGATTCCAGCTAATTGTTCTCCTCATTTGCCTGCTGTCGCTAACTTGACATTTCACCAGCAGTTTGTGTGGCCAACAGGGGCAACGTTTCGTTCCTGAACGCACCTCTATGTTGGGACGATGCATAAACTACCACTCAAGTTTGTTGTGAATGTACCATTACTATGGAGTGGATTTTTCTTCCATTATTCTGAAAAACTTCTTGATAAGAAAATAAAGGTTTAGAGAGTAACTGTGATGTTATTTCAAATTTCATAGTCACAAAAAAATATATATATATAATAAATAATATTAAAAAGAATAGTTATTAGAAATAAAATAAATTTTGAACATGACATCTGTTGAAAAAAAAAATTATATAAAAAATATAGTACTTTTTTAATCAAATCTAAGAAAGGAGACAAGTTACTCCTGAAATCATTTTTTTAGTCAGAAGTTCTTAAAAGTTTCATCTCTGGATTTCATTGCTTTCAAATTTCCATTCATGAAACATCTTCTTTACCTACAAGGATAAAATCACTTGACAGATTGCCAAACATAAAAACAAGCACCAATTCAGTGCTGCATGACTGCATAGCCTGAACCTACTGTATTGATTTCTTGACATTTACAGGGTTCTATAGATTTTAATTTTCAGTAAATCCTCTCTCTATGCGTCACTATAACACATCCACTCATGTTCAATAAATCTACATCGAATCATTCATCTCTCATATTACCTTGAGGAGTCTCTTTATGGCCAAACAGTGTAGTTTTGGGAAAGCTAAGCACATCTAAACTGCTGGGATTAATTTAAATATATTAAATACAGCTTTCAGCTGTTTGTTTTCTCAGCCTATGTTCCACATGACCAGTGTGCGGCTGGATTTATGTAAAGTATGCTAGTGCGTCTATATAATGATTTCATCTTAAGTCGTGTACCAATCATCGAGGAAAAATGTTGGTCTTGTGACCAGAATTGTTTTATTTTTTACACAACATCAGGTAACATTTTATGACCATAACTAAAAAACATTCAATATATGGTTTGTTTGTTATTATTCAAGCACCGCATTCTTTTTTTTATTGACATTGCTGTTGAGGTTGGAGCCAAAAACTAAACAGTACATGAGGCTTTTACTGTAAATAAACTTGTATCTTAGAAGTAGACTAAGCCTATTATAAAAGCTCTCATAAAGACATTTATTAAATTCTAATTGTAAATGTTAACACCCAATGAACTCTTTAAGGTATCATCTAAACGGCTCCCATTTAGTGCCACTGCATGATGGATCAGCATCAACTTCTTCGCTGTGCTCGGAGGGCAAAGATGTGATACAAAAGTGGAGGGCATAGCTCAAAACCTATTGATATGATAGAAAACACAAGAAAACAACAGGCACAGCAAATTGGAAAGGCTTGTGTGTGCTAATGTATTTCGCAGAGCCTAATTTTAACTCCTCTGAAAGCAACAAACCACCAGTTCAGGTGCATTAATGCTAGATTACAATATAAATGGAGAGCTATTAACACCAACTGTGATGAAATGAAGTAGTCTGACAGCATTTTGGAGCGACCTACCTTGTTATTACCTCCACCAAGGAGGATCTGTTTGCAGCAGCGTTTGTTCGTCTGTTAGCAACTTTACAGAAAAAGTTATTAATGGATTTGCTTGAAAACTTTACCAAAGGTGTGTCGTGGGATAAATCCATGAACTTTTGGTGGTTATCTGGATCAGGATCCGGGTCAGAAATTATTTAAACATTCCTTAACATTGCAGGATAGGGACATTTTAGACGTTTTAGCAATAAAACTTATAAAAGGGAGATAGAATGGCATGATAAAAATCTGGGGACATCAGGACCACTAATACTTTCATTTTGGGTAGTTTGGTTGTTATCAAAGAAGTATCTGGATCCGGTGATCCAGAATGGTGGAACACAGCAGGAGAGTTGGATGATTAGTTTCTGTGACTCTATATGATGTTAAATATGCAACTAACAGCAAATTGTAGCTGAAACGTCACTGATTCAGTAGAGTGTTTACAGAACTCACACCTCTTTAACGGTTCTGCAGTTTGATCCAGATGAAAACCGCCATTACGGGGAAATTGTTTCTTGTCAATAACTCTCAATGGTTATAATACACCCCTTCTGTGAAAATTTGAGCAAAATCCACCCGACACTTTTCAAATTATTTTGAAAACAAACAAACAAACGATCTGCGTGGCAGATGTATGCACTATCCGAGTGTTTTTCTACTTTAATAATAGTTTTAAATCTCTGGACTGAAATTGTAGGTTTTGACATATTTTATTCATCTTGTTTTATTCAGTAACAGGTTTTATGTTTTGTTATATCATATATGTCTAGTTAAATAACATAAGAAAACATTTTTGGTGTTTATGAAGTGAGTATTTTCAACAGCAATAAATGGTTAACATCTAATGTTGTTCTACTGTTATTATATGTATATGTTAATGGAAGGAGCCTCTTGACACAATTGAAAGATCAATTTAAGGAGAAGACGTCAGCTTATCAATTAGCATTTAGTCGATTAATAAGATAAATCGACTTTAGAATAATTGAAAAAATCAATAACTTGCATCCCTGGCTCCATAAATATTCAGGTTCTTTGTTTCTCAGAATAAATAACTCTGTATGACTCATAACTCTTATTAATTTTTGTAATATATTATGAGTTGTTACAGATGGAGACACCAAACACATCTTACTTTTCATAGAAGACCCAGTATCTTCTTTTAATGATACAAAGCAGAGTCAATATGCTCAGTTTCTGCATTAAATATGTATTTTTCACCAGATGACGAATTGTTTCCACATAAATACCTGATTTGTACTTGGATTAAATATGAGCAATAAAAGTGTGCAACCCAGTGACCTTTAGTTTATTAAATTGTTTATTATCTGCCTGTTCTGTAAAATGTAGGAGTAACTTGCTGTTAACCATTTTATCAGAAAATTAGCTTCCAGTGTCCAACAGCGAAGTTCTAGTTTACAGACACACCCTTAATTACAGCCCCACGTTGCTATGGTAACAAGGAAGCTTCAGTCAGAGTTGTTAAAAATAAAAACCACATCTTGATAAGCAATCAGTTTGTTTAGCAGAGAAACATGCTGATGTGATTAAAAGCATCCAAACACATTTTAGTGTCTTTGGTCAGAATCTGTTCATATGCAGACATGCATGCGAGGATCAGGAGGCCCAGAGAGACGTGCACAGACATGCAGACTGTTCGACACGTTCACCACATTTACCACTTATCAACATCTAGCACCACATTCACACAACTAGACACCATCAAAGGAGGAAAATCTGCAACGTTTCCGTCCAGATTGGTCTAATCAGTAAAAGTCAACAGATTTATGAGCTTCCATCAGCAACAGATGCAGATCTCTGGTGTAGTGAGAGGCTGGTGTATGAAGCCTTTTTTATTTTATGTTGCTGAGAAACAGACAGTGCTTGAGCTGAGTTCATATTCTGAATGATGTTTCGGTAGGACAGCTTTAGAGGATTTGCGTCATATGTATTACGGGTCAAACACTCGCCTCAGGGCTGTAAGGCAGGAGATACATGCAGGTGTTTTTTGATTATCTGTCATTGCTAATTCTAACAGAAGGTGTGGCCGTAGATAAGGAAGAAAGACAGTATGGCCTTTGAGTGGACGGCGTTAATAAAAACTAGTCCACCATTGCAGTCGGCTGCCCCTGGACTCAACAATCAATACTTCTATAAAAGGTAAAGACTAAGTTGATAGATGGGCTTCCTGTTATATTGCTTGTAGTTTCATACTGACTGGATATTCACCATCGTTTCAGTGGGTTTGTGTTTGATGTAGGAATTATAAGGTCAAACTAATTAAGTGCAATAAATGTTTTATTTTAAACATTTGTCAACTGCTCTCAACATGCATGTTGGACATTCTATGCGCTCCTGGTTTGCTTTTTATGCTCCAGTAGATTCTCTCCTGCTTATGTTTTGATCTCTTTCTTTGCACTTATATCAACTTTTGTTGTATTGAGGAGGGAACCAACCAGAGAAAGTAAACTGCCTGTGATTGGTTACTTCTCAGGAGATCCCACTTCTTAAGACAGCTTTATTTTTTCATAGTTTTGGCTAGCAACGTTAGCATCATCTTCAGGCTAATTACTTTTTTTTTTTTCCAGATTGTTCAAGAAGAAGAATTTTTGTTGTTGTTGATTGATTGGGGACTATGGAGTGAATTTTGTTCCATTATTCTGCAAGCAAAGAAAACATTTTATAAATGTAAATTTGCAACAAATACAATCGAGAAATATAACTTTGAAAAACATTTTTATTAAAATGAGGTTTGGGGAGTCATTTTGATGTTTTATCATATTTTTCTTTTTTTCTAATTCATTTTTCAGTTGTTCTTTTTTTATTCTTTTTTTCAGATTTGTAATTTCAAATCTAATTCTTAAAATTATGTGTTTTCAAAATGTTTTTTCTAGATGTTATTTTATTTTTTTTGTCTCATCTACCAGAACTAATCTTTTGCAAAAAGTGGATTGTTATATTTTCTTCCACATTAAGTCAATATTCTTGGACAATTAATTTTTTTTTTTTTTTTAAGTTTTTCGACCTAATGACAAAAAGGTCTAAATAGAATATATATCAGATTCTCTCACTGTCATTCTTCCTGAAATGTTGATGCGGTTGTGCTGTGAGAAAACCCAGCTGAAACCTGCATTTGTTAGATCTACTTTATATTTAAAACTATCAGTTGGGTGTTTAGCATTTTTAAAAGGTTAATAGAATAGAATAGAATAGAATTCAACTTTATTGTCGCTGCACTGTCGCAAGTACAAGCAACGAAATGTAGTTTGCATCTATCCAGAAGTGCTATACAGGATATAGATGTTTATATACAGGTTTAAAGGATGGTTAAAGAATAAAATAAAATGTTCTGTGTAAATATAATATAAATATGGGAGCTGTATGCATATATTATACAGATTATGCAGATTATACAGAATATACAGGAATGTTAGGAATAGATTTTATACGTATTAGAAGAGTTATAATAAAAGGTAGATAATGGTACATAAGGGTTATAGATTATATACAGATTATGTGTGTGTGTGTGTGTGATAGGGTTATAGGGTCGTGTTTGTGTGTTCTTTTGTTATAATATCCAAAGTTACCCAGCCTCTCAACCAATGATCACTGACGATGGACAACATAACAGCCTATCTGGTGATTATGTTTTTGTCATGAACAGTGAATCTACTAATATATCCAAATAACCTTTCTACTGGTAAACAAAGTCGGTAGTTAAAGCACAGATGCTCCCCCTTTTTTCCTTCACTGACTCATTTTTCCCGCACCTAAAACAGAGCGTGTCTTTTACTACTATAACATCTAAAGACCTTTAACACACAAATAGACACACAGATCCTCCCTGCAGGAGACTCACCTTAAGGTCTCTGTGTACCACCCCCATCTGATGGCAGTGGAGTACGGCCTCCAGGATCTGCTGGATGCAATGACTGCATGCAAACAGCAGGGGGAGCAGGTTAGTCCAAACACATTCAGCCCACTGAGGTCACATCCGTGCAGAAGCACCAATCCGCCACCAAATCCCCTCCTACACAAACACACACTGTGAGATGTGTGTGGATCATCTTTGTCTGCAACTGATCGGAGAAAAGCTGAGCTGCTTTGTTCTTTGTGCCAAACTTTCCTCAAATATGGAGTGAAATTTGTTCCATCATTGTTGAAAGCAAAGAACGCATGTTGTAAATGGAAATTTGATGAAAATGTGACTCAAAAAACAAACTTTGAAAAACATTTTATCAATACTAGGTTTAAGAAAAGTTTGGGGTTTTCTCAGATTTTGTTTTTTTCATATTTTTTTTTCAAATGTATTTTTCATTTTCAACTTTCTTCAAAACATTTTTATATATTAATTTTTATTTCAAAGTTCTGTTTGTTGGATTGAGTTTTACGGATTGCATCCTTATCAAAATGCATTTCCCAGATGACATTCTCTTGGGTAGAGAAGATACATTTCTATTGGTCTGTATGGAGGTTAACAACATTTTTATAGGTCAAGAACAATCGTCTGTATTCGGCATGAATGTGAAGAGAATGTAAGCTGGGAAATGTAATTTTAAAAGAATGTAACTCGCAAAGAACTCAGTCTGAAAGACAGAAATTTTAAAAATTTATAAAATTGTGAACAAGTTTTTACAAAAACAAAATTTGAAACAAAAATTGAGTAAAACAGTAAAACATACTAAAAATATGAAATATCAAAACTTGAGAAAATGATGCTTTTTATTTTTTTTATTAAAACGTTTTCTTTTTTCTTTCTGGATTACATTTATTTTTTTCAAATATCTATTTCCAAATATGTTTTCTTGCATCACAAATGGAACAAAATTCAGTCCATACTCAGGCAGCACATGAGATGCAGCTCTGTGTGGGAGACCCTGTGTCCAACCTGCATGTTTTCCTGTCATTCACTCACAGCAGCGGCAGCAGCTCCCAGTTTGACTTTAAGTCGCTTTTATAACGCCGACCTTCAACCTCTCAAACATTTCCTTGCACATACTCACAATCTTGCTCTGAGGCTCAGCAGGTCCGGTTGCCAGGACCACCAAGAACCAATCATTATGGTTTAAAGTAGTGCAACAAGGATCCCAAAAAGCAAAAGACGTACAAGGAGGCAGACAGACTGATAGCAGGCTCAGGCAAATCGCTTTAAATCACAGGCATGTTTTAGAGATAACAGCATAGGACACAAGCTTGGGAGTGCAAGGACATAGCACAACACAATGAGACACAAACACACCTTGAGGTCCCTGTGCACTATGTCATGTTGGTGGGTGTAAGACACACTGTCTAGAATCTGATGGATACAGTGACTGCGGAGACAAAACGACAGGGTGAGGAGCAGATAAACGAGACAACAAGGGGAGGACAGAGAGCTGAGGGACGGTTCGACACAAAGCTGCAGAGACAGACTGGGGGAAAGGGAGGTTTTCAGGAAAGACAAAAGGAGAAAAACTAGCATGGAGTAAACACACATTTTTTCTTGTTGGGGGATTAAAAGAAAATGCCTCTAGTCCTCGAAGCTTTCAAAAAAACAAACATCTAAGCTTAGATCTGCAGGCTTTGCAGCTGCACTCTGCATTCTGCTGACTGTACATCATATCAGCGATCTGACATTTCATTTTGTCTTTAAAGAAGCCAAAGAAAAGAAAAAAAAACAGTAAATCTGTTGATATGGATGTTAAAATATGAGTCTAAACAAAGTAATCAAGAAGATTTGTTATGTTTTCTAAGGACATGAAATAATACATTGACTTATATGAGATCAGGTTATTCTTTATTTCACAGCCGACAATATTCTAATATTGTTCATTAAACTGCTTTGTGACATATTTCATGAAGGTCAAGGGTTCATCTTTGCCTCGTTTTCGTTTTATCACAGAACTCGCTGACAAGATGAAACAAACATTTGCTTAGCATGATGACATTGGAGGTTTTTAAGTGAATATCTGGTTATTTTTGTCCTTTGGGTGGACTGAGAGTTTAACGGCACACAGATGGAACAGAGAAAAGAAAGTGTCAGTGAGAAACTTTGGTCAGAAATACAGGCAACGTCTTCACACTCCCACACAGATACACTAACGCTTACACAGCTAACATAGAGTCAAGGAAACAACATTTATGACACATGGAGGAACATGAAGGGCAGAAAAAATCTCCATTAAGAGAAAGTCATCATATGTTTTTATAGTGCTGCCAAAAATGTACATTCAAGAGAATCTGGAGAAGATTTGACTTATAACAGTTAAAGTCAGAGATTTGTAGCAACATTAGCATGCTTTTCTAATTTAGTTTGGGCTTTTTTAATTTTATTTGACCTTAACAGGAATCAGAAACTGCTGTAAACATCAACGTCCACCGTGAAGCCAATTTTATATAGAGAGACTTTTGTTCCGTTATTGTTGCAAACAAATAACATGGTTTGTAAATGGAAATCTACAAAAAAGACAGTTCAGAAATAAAACTTTGAATAACTATTAAGCAAAAGATGTCTTTGAATGTGACATTACTGTTCTTTTAAGATTTTGTTTGCTTGCTTTTTTTTGTTTAAAAAGTTGCTTTATTCTCAGGATTTCATCTAAAAACGAGAACATTTTGTTGGTTAAGAGGTTGTGTTTGAAAAGAATGAAATTCATAGAACTCAATCTGAAAAAAGAAATTTGAAAACATTTAAGAAAATATAAAGTCTCTAAAAGCAAATTTGAAAAACAGAAAAGTTACTCTCTAAACCTTATTTTTGATTAAGATGTTTTTTCAAAGTTTAATTTCTGGATTTTTTGGGAGCGTTTTTTCTTTGTTTTCAATTTCCAGTAACAAAAACATGTTCTTTGGTGGCAACAATGATAGAACAAAAATTCACTGCATAATTTTACATCGTTATGTCGAATGGATCTCCCTGCATTATCAAGTGAAATGCCTTTGGTCATAATATTTTCAGACCAGAGGAGACCAAGATGAAGCTGTTCTGCCTCAACGCCAACAAGCATTTCTAGACCAGTTAATGCCAGGTTTTTAAACTTCTAAACATCATGTTAACTGTCAAGCATGGTGGTGGCAGCGTTGTACTGCGGTGCTATTTTAACCATCAGTGATACTGATGCATTGCACATTGAATTCCTCCTATGAGTTTGTCTTGTTTGTCTTAAAGTATCACACATTAATTGTGAAAATGTAGCAGTACTACTCTATGGTACAAATAAAGAAACCTTGAACCTTGAGTTTGCAGGTTAGTATCTTTGTTTTGTCAGTATATTGTGTGCAGAACACAGCGTTCTGTTTGCCCTATCGAGTAACAAAGGGTTCTCAGTTTTCAACCTTTTCACAAACCGTATGCTTAGAGCCTCCTAAGACCAAAAATTTGTCTGATCAAAAAGGGTCACATCTGTTTTATTGACTAACAACAACTTTTAGCTTAGTTAGCTCTGGGTAACGTGACTCATTCATATCCGACCCTCTCAAGTTACATGGGCGTGTTTTTGAGAAGAGCAGCCCAGTGAGGGAGATTTGGTCTGTGAGATAGTGGATGTGTGAGATCATCTGCAGTGCAGCTTTTGCTCTCTCCTGTCTGTGCTATAGAAAAAATGAGGACCCCAAAAGAATGTAAGGACCTCTTTCATCCACTGAGACCTGAGAGCAAATCCCTGCTCCTCTGCATCAGAAAGAATCAGTCTCTGTTGCACCTGATTAGGATGCCCCCAGGCGTCTTTGTTTAAAGTTCTTCTGGAAGCTTCCCACTAAGAGTAAATCCTGAGGAACATCTAGAACCTGCTGATAGGACTGCATGTTGCCAAATAACACCTTTAGATCCACCAAAGTGAGCTGGACGGTTGTTTTGTTTTTGATCAAGAGGACAAGTTTGCTTTTCCCTCCTGAAACTGTTAACCCAGAGAGCCGCTCTGAATCTAGATGAACCGAACGTTTGTTTCGTATGTAGCAGCCATGTTCCTGTTGACAATATTTCATGCAGACCAAAGTAAGATCTGTAGCAAAGGTACTAAAAGGGATATAACCTTTAAAGGTTAACTTTTCCACTAGAAGGAACAGATGCAAGACAGAAAATCCAAAAAACTGATTGTTTTACTTTGTGAAAAACCACAGATAAATACGTCTACATGTGCAACTGTTGCAAAGAGGCAAAAGATGAATTAAAATAGATATTTTGGTAGATTTTGAAGGGATCCATGAGTAGTTGAACAAGTTGGTCTAAATAAGTTATAACATTACTATTAGGTTGAAAATTGCTGTTTATCAGCGACGTCAATAAAAAGTTTTTACGCTTCGATGAGGTGGTTTTTTGGTCGTATCATTTCGCAAAACTGGAGACACTTTTTTCACATCACATAATTCATGATCTGCAGCTGAACCTTACAACCTTGTAAGAAAACATCCGAATTATCGTGTGAACCAACTTATTCATGTGCAATTTTAACTGTATTTGTCATTTAATGGAAACACCACAATTGGATAACTTTTTAATGACATCGACAGTTTCTGCATGTTTTGTTATAAAGCATTATCGACAGATTTGTAATAGAAATGCAGCTATTGAAGCATATTTCAGTCGTAAGACACTGACAAACAATTAAGCCTGAATAAATTAATAAAATGATTAATACACACAAATTAAAAAATGGAAATCATGAGATTGACTTTGAATATATATCTATAGATTAATAAATAAAACAAGAAAACATTCTGATGGAGACACTGTATGGAGTTTTTTTTGTGTTTTTATTGAATTCAAGAAGAAACGCAATCTGAAAGGAAAAATCATTTTCAAAATAAAGCAAATATATTAAAGAACAAATTTTCACACTGATAACAAAAACTGATATTTAACTGATATTTGAGACTGAAAAAGTTTTGAGAGAAAATATTTGTCATAGAATAAATAAAAGATAAATGGACATTAGGAAAAAGGTTTCCAAGGGAAACAAAGCTCTCAAAAATCTATTTTTACTCTCAATGTTGTTTTTTTTTGCAACCAGAGCAAAACGATTTCCTCATAAAAATAGTTTTGCTCAAAACATTTTTCTTCTCCGTCATAACCTGAGCCTTTTGATTTCTAAATTCTCATCAATTTTAACGCGCTCCAGTTCAAACAAAAAAGTTTAACGTTTAATTGCTGTTTAATGCTGTTTTGGCTGGACGAAGAGGACCTAGCATTTACCCAGAATGCATTGCAGTTGAAACAACACGCTGACAATATTTCAATAAACAGCTTGCAGTACTTTTATTGTATTTCTGTTTACATCCCAAAAAATATTTCTCAAATAAAATATGTTGTTACATCTAACTGTGGATCCCTTTAAAGAGAAACAACTAAAATCAGTTTACCGTTTCTCCTATCATCTCTGTCCCCTTCTTTCTTCTCTCTTGCCTCCACCTCCTCACTCTAATTGATCTAGGTCTACCTCCAGAGGGAGCTACAGCGTGGGTGTATGTACATCTTTTTTTCTAAGGGGAAAAGCTCCTTCAGCCTCCATTTGCAATTCTGCTCATGGAAAACTTTGCAGAGGCGGGATTTATCAGAGCTACAATGCGCAATGCCCTCCCCGCAAAAAAAAAAATAAAATAAAAAAGCACACATACAGGCAATGTGTCAGATTGTTCTGCCTGCTAATGAGAGGAGGCAAACTCCTGGCTGCTGAAGGACTGCAGAGGCTGGAGGAGTGACACATGGAGGGGAGGATGCAGAGACACGGGAGGGGGGGGGGGTTACCTGGCGTCTGCTTCGCTGTAGTACTCCCTAGCCACGATGTCTTCGAACAGCTCCCCTCCTGTCACCCTGAGAAATTCAAAAAGATGGAGTTTGAAATCACACACTTCTGTTTCACTCAGTGTGCTTCAACACACACACACACACACGGATAGGAGGGGGATGTCCTCATTAGGGGGAAACCCCGGCTGCAGGATTCTCTCCGACAGTGTTGCCATGGAGACTGGCTCCAGTGCGGGGGAGTTGTGGCTGCAAGTGTGTGTCAACGCCAAAGCGGGGATGGGAGGGGAGGGTGGGCGTGTGCGGTTATGTAACGGCGGGGAACTGCTTCGGAAGCGGATGAGGAGAGAAGGAGAAGGAATGCAGGGATGCGGATGTGAAGCAAGGAAGGGAAGTGTTGGAGAGACTGAAGGGTGTGTGTGTGTGAGAAATCGGAGTTGATCGAAGGCAGGATTTAGAGAGGAAGGAAAGGATAGAGGAGAAGCTGAAGAAACTTACAGGTCAAAGATGAGGTAATGGAAGCCTTCCTCTGAAATGCTGTCATGAAGACGGACTGCAAGAGAGGAATCAATGTTTTCTTAAAATAAGGCAGACACCTTAGAGAAAGCACTTAGAAAATGTTCATGGAGCTGCTCAGAGCACGCTCAGTTGGCTCTGAGGTCAGGCCGACACATTCCCTGCTTCTATCCGAAGCTTGAGCCGCTGTGAGATGTCACACATTGACACATACAAAACCCAAATGTGTCGACTCTGTCAGAACTACGGCTCGTGCTTGTTACAGTCTGATAATCTACATCCGATGCAGACGGACAAGTAATTTGCCTGCAGCTTTTCTGCAGTTCTTCATCTGAACTGGCTTTTCCACCAGAAAATTCATGTAAGGTTTTCACTTGACTTTGTTCTTGTTTAAAACACACTGACATGATATAATCAGTATAAGCAATTCAAACAGAAATCCCAAAAAATAAGATAAGGATTGACGGCTCGAGCAGTTTTGTTGATCAGATAAATTAGCCTGGTAAAGAAAGTGTTTCTGCATCCCCATGTTTTAGCTCGTCCCAGAGCAACAAGCCTGTAGGTTGCAAGTCCTGTACATTTCATGGGGAGTGATATAATAGTGGAACATTTAAAAAAGCTTCAGGGAATTGCTGCCATCAACCACAGGAAGTTGTGAGCTAAAATGAAAAATCTCATATAAAAATAACAAAACTTCTTCTATATAATTTCGTTGAACTGCATTTTGCATCATGCACACATTCTCCTGTGGTAGGCTGTGCTTTTGTCGCCCAATGACATTGACAATTTTAATGGTATTTAGTCCTGCACGGTACAGCTGAAACTGATGGTGGAGGTGCAGAAACCTCCCATATAAAGACCTACATTCTGTAGTTTGTGCAGAAAACTGTTGAGGTCTAACATCTAGTATCTCTGCCAGCAGCACAGGATTGAATACTAAGACACAAAAGAACACTATAAGGTTATGGTTTTATTCAGGTAAAAAGAATCCTATTATCCTTTTTTACTAAGAAAAAAAGTTTACATTATCAGCAGTTCTTAATAAATTACCTCTGGCCTTCTATGGAGCATCCAAGAAGCTTTAGGACATAACTTTTTTAAAGGACTCGCTGAAACAAATCCTTAGAACAAACAAATAATTGATTAATAATTTAAAAAAGAATACATTTATTTTTAAACCGAAAAATGTTAACATTTGCTGAGGAAAGGCTTCTCAAAAGCACCACATATTGATACTCAAGGGGTGAGATTGAGCTTTTTGCCAAACACTGCTACTAAAATCAAACAAAAAGCAACTATTGTTCATCTTTTTCCTCTTAACACTTATGTTGTTAGAGTTTGGTTTTTAGCTTAAAGCTTCTATGTAACCGTGATATGAAAGAGATTTGTTTTTAAAAAGGCTCACCGATGTTGGGGTGTTTGAGCAGTCTGCAGATCCGGGCCTCTCTCTCCAGCTTCTGATGGTCTACAGGAGCATTTAACAGAACACAGACAGTGGATTAAAATCTGAGCTGTCCAAATAAATATAATCACCTAAAGTCTTTGAAGGGTTTCTGCTCTGTGATGGTTTGATGTAATGAATGTTTCAGGTCACAAATCTAAGCTTAAAACTGTTCAAACTGATAATGTTGTATCTCATTTTGAACTCGTTTAAATCTTTAAAAACTGTTATTTATTGATGGGACTTTCTGTCTATGGTCCTCCCAGCTCTTTTTTACCCTAGAATCAATCCACGGTAAAAACTACATCCTCTAAAGAGAAAATTGTTCTTATTCTAAGCAAGGCAGAAAAATCGTTACTGAGATCAGCGCCGAGGCTCGTGCCAGATAACAATGTAGTCTCAGAATGAAAAGTGAGCATAGAATTAAGATCATATTTTTATAAAAGCTGGGTACACGCCCTGCGAGGGGATTCCACCTCCTTACATGATGACAGTAGAACAATGTTTTTCAATGCAGGCATTATATGATAGGTTGTATATGTAACTGCAGTCCAATCTTTAGTCTAAGTGTGCTGCAGCTTCTAATGAGCCCCCAGCTTGTTCCATTACTAAACCGAGTCCTGAGAAGAAGAATTGTTTTAACAATGAGTTTTTTCCTTTCTAACTGTTTTTCTGCAGCGTTAACAAACCTCACCAAAGGAATTCCAAAGTTTTCTCTTCTTCAACTGTTGTGGCAATTGAGGGGGATTAAATAAAAGTTTATAATTTATACCTATGCTGTGCGGTTCTACACAGGGGCCGACAGGGGCCAGTGAGAACGAATCCTGGCCCCCTTTTTGGCCTGCTCAGTTTTCACCTGCTGAATCTGAGGTTTTCAGAACTGAAAATGGCTCTTTGGTTCACTTTATATATCAAACAATGAACTTTTGCTCTCTTATTGGTTTCTTTTGTGTTGCAATATAAACCCGTGGCCCCATCCAGGCTCCCTGGTAAATCTGCTCTAGAACTGATACCTGTCATATGTTAGAAAAACTATAAGAGATGAAGAAACACACATCCCTATATTTATAAGCCTAAGCATTTTAGGTTTTAATGAGTCTTTCTAAACATAAACATATAAGCGTGAACTAAAACAAAACAAAAAGTGAAAAAAAATAAAACCAGGAAGTTAATGAACCTGGTTGACAAAAAAAGAGGGTAAAGTGGGGTTAGCAAGGTAAGACTTGAAAACGACAGAGAAGAAATTAAAAAAGGACGGAAGCGGGACAGCAAAAATAAAACAAATAAATCCGTAAATCAGAGCAGAAAACTAAGAGAAAAGAGTGAAACGTTGGAGATATTATGGGAAGAAAACTGGAAAAACCTAAAAGCAAAGTGTGAGATAAAAAGATCAAAATACAAACAGAATTGTAAATACAACTGTTGTTGTAACAAAAAACATATCCTGTAAATGACAATAATACAGATTATATTCATTAATATTAAATATACAATTAAAAACTGGTAAAAATAAATAAAAAAATCTGAGAAAACAGCAAAATTACTCTTAAGACTTTTTTTACAAACTAGAAAGTTGACAAAGTTTAATTTCAAAGTAGCCTTTTTTATTTCATTTACAGAACTGTTTGTTTCAACAATAATGGAACAAAGTTCACTCCATGGGTGAATTTCCCAAAAACCTGGTGGAGGTAGAGACAAGATGAGATGGAAAATCCTGAGGACATATGAGGGTAAATTTTTACATCTAAAAATCCGCTTTTAGCTGAGTGACAGCTGCTCCTGCCCTGCGGTCCACACGCACAGCTGTTTCAGCCATGACATGCAAAATGATAGAAAACTCTTTATCTTCCCAGAGCAGAAGGCAGGATGGAGAGCAGCTGTTGTGTTTTTAATAACGGTGCTATGTTATAGACTTCAGCACAGTCTCACCCCATCATGTCTGTTCTGAGTGTTAATAACACCACTGCTGCTATTTTCAGACGTTCTCTGAGGCGTTTGCTCATTATTTGATCAGTAAAAAAAATAAAGAAGAAAAAATAGTTTCTCCTTCATCATAGCTGGACTGACAGGGACGCAATTACATCTTAAAGCAAGAGAAGAAGCAAAACGGATCAAATTAAACTGCTTTCTTTTCATGTCATACATCCAGTAATCAGTTGAAAACTGTACATTTCAAACAGAAACGTGTGTGTTCTTAGTTCATGAGTTAGTTTTACAGCAGAAGAAGAGCTGGACCCGTTTCAGGACGGGTTATATTTCATCTTTAACTGTTTAGCTGCTCTTTACCTGCAGATACGGGTGCATGTCACACTCAGCTTTAGTTTGGTAATGAAGCCATCATGTGCTGCTTTCTGAAGAACAGACATGAAAGCTCCACAAGCTGGAAACAAACAAGCGCCAGAATATGCTAATGTGGGCTTTTGCATTCAGCACACACATAATGATGAGATGCTGATTTTTCTGCGTTTTTACTGTGGATCTGATAATGCCTCGCGACTTCGGTTTTTTCCTCACCTCTGGCAGAGAGCTTTTTGGTGTTGATGATTTTGGCGGCGTACTCTTGGCCCGTGCAGAGTTTGACACAGCGACGCACCACAGAGAAGGCCCCCCTGGGAGATGAGAGACAGCACAAGCAGGAGGAAGAAGACGGGTCAGCTGTCATAAGAGCTTTGTCAGCATCAAAACAGGCATATCAGCTATCGGACGTTGACCTTTTTGGCCTCAGCTGATATCAACAGATATGTGAAGGATTTCAGCCCACTTTAAGCCAGAGATTTGCTTCTATCCCCCTCTCCCTCTGTGGACTTTATACCACCCAAAATGTTGGTTAAATTCACCAGGTGTCCCTGTTGCCCTGAAATAAAAAGGGTAATCCTGGACTCACTTTCCTCTTATTCCCATGGTATCACTATGCTCAGGCCCACCTCACTGTAAGTCACTGTAGATCACCCCTATCCAATCATTGGCCACCTCTGTGTGGGGAATTGTGAAAGATGTTCAATTTCTCCTCTATGCACCTGGGATGCACGTCGTTTGTCACTTTCTTTAAAGGAGGAGTGTGTATGATTTAACTCCATCTAGTGGTAGAATAAATTAATTACAGACTGGTGCCTCCCCGTTAAACATGTGAGACCCACTACAGAAGCCTGATTCTTTACTCTTTCTGAATCGAGGGAACACATCAACCTCCATCACCGTTGCTAAATCAGCTAAAAAAAATGAAACACATAAAACATTTCTCTGGAAACAGAACTAAAAGAAGCTGGTACAACTTCTGTGAAGAATAACAGCAGCTGATAGCTGTTGCATTGGAGTTGTCCGATGTGAGCTAACAAACAAACTGGCAGCCTCCACCAGGAGGACAGAGTCGGCTTAATCACCATTGATATATCAGCAAAAATAAACTAGGAACCCTCATGGAAAATCTCTCTGAAAACAACTGAAAGAAGCTTATGGTCAATAGCTGGAATCGCTCCCATGAAAAGTAACAGGAGCTGATAACTGTTGCAATGGAACTCATCCATTGTAGGTTAGTAAAGAAACTAGCCGTCTGCTGGATTATACTGCACTGTTTCTAACATAACGGCAAAATAATTTTCTCTGTTATGTTGAAAAGCCAAAACGGACAAGGAGTTAGAGCCACTTTGTTTTGAAACCCTGCTCCCTCATAAATGGTCTACCCTTGGTAAAAGCAGGGTCAATGTGGGTTTTTTGGTTTAGCTATCTTGCCTCTCTGGACAAAGAGAGCAGACGGACCGCTATTGCAACAGAAACTGGATGGTAGAATGATCTTGCTCTACAGTTCTCTAAAGTGGTAGCGGGTTAAAGCATGTCTTAGTAATCCTTATGAATTCTGCTCTCTGTGCAGCTGCACTGTCCTAGAGAACGAGTGACCATCGCCACCCCACATACAACAATGATTACCTGGATTACACCTACCTTGCCATGCCCAGTAACAAAATACCACTTACTGTAATCAGCAAAGAGTGTTGTGAGGCAGGGTGCAATTACTTCTACTCAAAGTTGAGAATTCTAAGTCTAATTTCAAAGTCGCGAAGTGTCTTTTCCCGAAGAACATCCTAATCACCAGAATTCCAGTCATATGTATACCGCATTCTCCCAGGTTGGGGAACAGCACCAGATAACAAATAATATTTTATACAAATACATCTGGAAAGCGAGCTCCAGAAAGCTTTATCATGTGGCAGATGGAAGTCTGGACAAAACCAATTAGTTGAATACATTTTTCAATAGATACGGTTCATGAACAAACTCAGCATCCTTCTTTTCTGCCAAGAGTCAAATTGACATCCTACCCTCGTTTCACCCAAAGCTTTCCTCACCTTAAAGCTATAGTTGTTCCTGTTCAGAGACACTTTTTATTATATTGAGAGAAATGGTTGTTCCATCCTGATGGTATCCAGGAATGAAAAAATCAGACGTCTGTGAGAGCTGCTAGCCTCTAAAAACTCTGACCAATGCTGCCATTGGAAAAACAAACAGACACATTCATCTCTGTCCCGCCTCCTCCGTGTGCACACTCATCAGTTTTGGGCGTTGCTGGAATAATTCACAACCCCCCTACACAAAACTTGTGAGGTAGGTATTGCTAACATCCTAAAACTCATATGGTAACTATTGCTAAACCTAGCATGCTACCTTGAAAGCTACAATAGTTATATAGTTTATTTAAAGGTGAATGAGACATGAGGTATTGCAGTTTGGTTGAAGTTGAAAGTGTTTTGAGAGAAATGGCTGGGTCGGCTCCTCTCTGCTTTCCCAAGTTCTGCTGTGAGATGTGCGTTCATGGTTGTGGTGGAGGGCGTAGCTTTGTACAGAGGAAGGAGGGGGTAGGGAGTGTCGCTTTCAAATCTTGCTAGCTTTCCAGCAGTACCAACATTAGCTTTAAAAGTTTCATCTTCTACCTCTGCCATGGACCCTCCTGCTTCCATGAGTTTTTTGTCAGCCAAATCAGAAGATAGTGCTGCTCCCTCCTCCTTTCACTTATATGTCTCTAGGAACTGTAGAGACTAATCAACAATCAGTCACCAGGCCCTGATAGTGTCTGGCCCAGAGTATTAAAGGTCTGTGCAGAACAGCTCTATGGAATCCTACAGCACCTCTTCAACCTTAGTCTGACCGAGGAGACAGTTCCAGTGATGTGGAAGACCTACCTTGTTCCAGCACCAAAGAAGACTCAGCCAACAGTCCTCAGTGACTATAGACCTGTTGCCCTGACATTCCACACCATGAAGGTCATAGAGAGATGTCTGTTGGTTCACCTCAGCAAACAGGAACTTATCAGGACCTCCTGCAGGTTGCTCATCACTGTGGAGTTGGAGATGCCATCATACACCTGCTTCGACAAACCCACTGTCATTCAGACAAGGCAGACAGCACTGTGAGGAACATGTTCTTTGATTTCTCCAGTGCATTTAACACGATTCAGTAACAGTTAGCAACTTCAGAAGACTCAGGCATCAACAAGTGTCTGGTTCAAAGACTACCTGACAAACAGACCACAGTTTGTTAGACTGAAAGGTAACCTGTCTAACCAGGTATTCAGCAGCACAGGAGCGCCACAGGGGACAGTACTCTCATCATTCCTTTTTACCCTCTACACTTCTGACCAGTACCAGACTGAGTATTGTTGATAGCTTTAGGAGTATATGGTAACATGTATAGTAGTCTTTTTTTGGTTTAAGGGTTACGGTTAGGACAAGGGATACGGTAATCTTACTCTACTATAGTTGACTTTGGAAGGCTTATAAGCCTTCGACCTTCATATCCACATGGCTCTGTATGAGATCCAAATTCAGAACCCTCCGTACATCCAAAGCCTAAGCCAAAACGGACAGCCTGTCATTCTCACAGTGACCTTTGGGATACACGACAGTCGAACAACCCAGCCATTCATCTGATGAAACGAGGTTTGGTTCAATTCATCATCATCTCCAAATTTCTTTCCTTCCTATAGTGAAGAATAAAATTAAAATCAAATCCCCTTTTTGTGGATTTGGGAGAATATTATAAGATCATTTTATCTCAGATAACTCCCCTGGATTTATAATTTTGAACAAGAGTTAAAAGAATCCTTTTTTTCCAACATAGTTTCTTTCGCCTAATTAATCAGGAGAGTAAAAAAACAAAAGACCTTAGAATACTGGAAATAAATTTGATAAGACATTAACTTTAATTGAGTCACCAAGCACTGTGGAGTGAAAAAATGATAACATAAGCACCAAGTTGCAGACTGTAAGTTGTAACCAAGACTTTAAAACAGTGAGCACAATTACTTTGGTTGCTCTTTTAAAGACTAAACTCTATAAACCAGTTAAAGACTGGCTCAATGAGCACCGCCAGGAACACATGATCCTGTTAGAGCACAGAGAGAAAATGGAAGAAAGACAGACTTCACGTTTGATTCGAGTGTTTTGTGAAACTGCTTATCTGACTATTAGGGCTCTGCTGGTTTTATTCTGATCTGCCATCAATTATTAGCCACAGGGTTGTTGTTTTTTTATTCTCTTAAATCTTTCTGAATTCTTGTAATTCGTCTTTTTTGTTTTTAATCTCTGTCCATTTTAAAAATATTTAAAGTCGTTTTTTTTTTTTAATTGCCAAACTGTGCGCTTCCAGGTCATAACCCTTTTATTCTACCCCTAACCAGCAGTGAACACCCATTCCTCAGTTATTTTTTGTCAGTTGTGTCCTTTTCCCATATTTCCAAGTTTTAACAACACCTTATTACCCAGGTGACAGTATCCCACCCACACTGCTTAAGGAGATCTTAAGTGCTGAAGTTAAATCAGCTCCCTTGTTTTCTTAGGTTTTAATCCAACTGCTTACATGCAATCTGTGGTTCAGCCTCTTCTTAAAAGGTGTACACCCAGGACAGGACGCCAGTCTGTCGCAGGGCAACACATAGACACACAAGGACGCACAACCATGCACACACACACTCACACCTAGTGACAATTGAGAGATGCCAATTAACCTAACAGTCATGTTTTTGGACTGTGGGAGGAAGCCGGAGTACCAGGAGAGAACCCACGCATGTACGGGGAGAACATTCAAACTCCATGCAGAAAGACCCCAGGCCGGGATCGAACCCAGAACCTTCTTGCTGCAAGGCAACAGTGCTAACCACTGCTACACCGTACAGCAATTTTGAAATGTAATATTTTAACAGTTAAAAATTGCAAAAATCAAATATGAAAAAAATTATTATAAAGATAAAACAATTAGAAAAAATCTAATTAAACATCTGAAAAGCAGCAAAAGTTACTTTCAAACCTCTTTTTAGTCAGAAGTTTCTAAAAGTTTCGTTTATGGATTCTTTTTTTTTCATAGACATGTTCTTTGCTCGCAATAATTATTCTAAGAAAAATATGTCACACCTATCATCTCATACTTCTTTATCTGCTTTCTGTTGGATCTATTTTTAGACAGTACATTTGGCTTGTCGTTATTTTTTTAATAACATATAGCCTATCCCTATAAAAGCTGGGGAGCCAGTTAGGTGTTAATTCTTCTAATGTTTAAAATACATGAACACACAGATTGAGCTTAACTTTCTGTATTAAGAAAGGAAGTTAGAGAGATTTTTCTTGATAATGGTTTTAAATTTTACAAACACATCCTGACTTCCTCAACCTGAGGTCTAAAATCAAACCCTTTCAAACACATATTGGCCTTCAAAGGGAGATTCACATTGTTGTCGCTTATAGAAACTCTCTATATGCTGGGATGGACAGTTCTGTTGTTGTTGCTGTTCATCTGCTGATTGATTAAAGAAGAAATGAGAATTAAAACAGAGATATTTCTCCCATTCTAGCTTCCCTTCATTGGCTTCCTGTTAACTCAGAATAGAATTTAAAATCCTCCTTCTCACATATAGTACATTAAATATTCAGGCTCCATCTTATATCAGAGATCTGATTCTTCCTTATGTTCCTTACAGAGCACTTCTCTCTCAAGCCGCAGGTTTTCTAGTGTCTCTAGAAGCAGAATAGGAGGCAGACCTTTTTTTTAAATAAGGCTCCTCTCCTGTTGAACAAACTACCTGTTGTTGTGCCTCACTTTGGAAAAATGCAGATTATGCTGTTTGAAAACAAAAGAGCAAAAACCCGAGTATCGGGGAAAAGACTGAATACTACTACAGACTGTGGTTTCCATTATCCTAATTATTTATTTTAGCTAAACTAGACATCTTTATCATCTTTATTCAGAACCATTAGCTGTTTACAGTTTATTCATGCATGAACTGACCTCCTGCCACAACGGGGGCTGGTCACAATAATATGCAACATCATATTTTAGCTGATTCTTGGCCATTTATCTCACTGATGTATGATAATACATTACTGTAACAAAAATACACATATATACATGGTTTATGTACATGGGGATGAGACTGTTTACCATACAGTGACATCTGTATAAATGCAGATTGTTGAAGTACCACAGATATGGTATTAATGGACCTCAGTGCAGCATTACGGTGCAATAATACTACTAACAACAATCGACATTGTTGATCACTCCATTCAACAGCAATGTCTGGTACACTGGGTCAGCCTTTCTTGCAGTAGGGATGTCCTGATTCAATATCAATATCGGAAATTGGTCTAAAAAAAGAATATTGGAACATCTCGGTCTGAGTAATATAATTTGATCAAGCCTTTTCCAGTATTCCAAACTACGAAATAAATAGCAAAACTATTGGTGATTGGTGTTGATATTATATCATGTCTGTATTAGCCAATACACAAAGCTGCAATGTGGTTTTGGAAATTAAAAAGTTGTATCGGTACATCCCTAATATGGTAGAGCACATGACTGGTTAAAACCTACTTGAAGGACAGATACCTTTATGTGTCAATAGGTAAGACCACAAAAAACATATGCGGTATTCCCCAAGGGGGGATTTTAGGGTCCTTCCTGTTCAATATCTACAACATTAATAACCATACTATGCAGATGACACAGGGATCTATATTAAGATGTTTTATTCAGCTATAGCACCTTGAATTGAACTTCTGTTCTGACTCTTAAAGGAGGTGGTTGCATTTTCCTGCTGCTCCTGCACTTCCCCTGCCTGTCCCTGCTTTGCTGTGTCTTGTCCTTTTCTGAGCTCTCTCTTCATACCACTGAACTCAAAAAAATGGATCTAGTCAGCTGGTCTCTCAATGAAATTGATCAAATTTTTTCAACTGGAAGACAGGGAAAAGGGGACCCATCCTGTCCTGCTGGGGCTCACTTCGTGGGACACACCATGGACTCCTGGAAAGAGTGGAGGATGGTCCGTCTCACAACGTTGTCACTGGAGGATGTCGAAGATGTCTGGATTTTTGGTTTTATGATACTCGGATTTCTCCTGTTT
>JAUZNJ010036549.1:0-11806 GCA_034780135.1 Jordanella pulchra
GAAAGGACCACAAGCCGGATTCGAACCTGGGTCGCCCGCGTCGAGGACTAAGGCCTCCGTACATGGGTTGTGCGCGCCAACCCCCGCGCCACCTGCACACCCGCACAGGAGCTATATTGTGAGGTTTTTGGATCGAGCTATGGACCGTCCCTGAGACATTCGCTCTCCTTATCATAGGTAATTAGTTCATAGGTAAAACTGACCCTCCCCCAAATGCTGAGCATCTGTTACTGCTGGGCATGGGCTCAAGGTCTTTCATTATCATTAACTCATGTTGCCAACCGGTTGTGGCTCTTTTCGTTTTAACTGAAAAAAAGCTGCAGCCTGAACATCAGTCAGGGAGGAATGCTATAATCATAGACTGTAATGTATATGTAAAAATACCAGAAATGTGTTTTTAACAGATGGATCAGGGCCTCTATGCATCTTTTGGAGTCTGACTTTGTCGCAGCAGTAGGCTGCTCACACTGAGCCTGGTTCTGCTGGTGGTTTCTTCCTGTTAAGAGTGAGTTTTTCCTCTCCACTGTCACTGCATATATGATCCATGTGGGATTTCTGTGGGATTGCTGCAAAGTCAATAACACAATACAAACTTCTTTAGTCCCAACGCGCTTCAGGAGGAGAAAAGTCTGCAAAGCCCCTGGCTTAATGCAGCAATTTGTCTATATGATTTAATAAATTAACTCAATAGTGTCTTGAGATGACGTGTTGTGTATTAGCGCTAAAACTGATTCGTTTAAAAATCAAGTCATCATTATGGAAAAATTCGAATGAGATATTAATACTGAACAATTGCCCAACCTAAGTCAAACAGAAACATCTAGCAAATGCCATTGACAGCCAATAAGCTTAAATACAGAGAAAGGGGTTGATAACTGAAAGGAAAACCAGAAGAGTCAGAGATGTGGAGCAACTCTGTCCAAAAGAAGATGTAAAGCCTAATAGATAAACACAGCTTGATACAAAAAGAGCTGAGTAGACCTTCAAAATATGTATCAAGAGCAAAAAGAAAGACAGAGATCTAAAATCAATAAAATCCAGTTGTACAAAGAACAAGAATAAAATTGGCAAAAAATAGAAAAATAGACACAGAACCTGGCAAGAATGCTTAAACATAAAGAAATAAGAGAGAAAAAAAAAAAAAAAAACATAGAAAAAAATACAAATACCTGGAAAACAACAGGTACATCTCCAAAGATTAAAATGTTCTGAAACCATTTGGATTTATCATTATACAGTAATAAGCAGCATTGTTTTCTTTTTTGTTTTACCAAAAAATGATGTGATCCACTGTTCATAGAAAAAACAAGTCACAATTAAAACAACTTCTCAAAAAAAAACTCTTAAGATTATATATTAACTAAAAGATTGTGATATTTTTTCATATTTTAGTATATATCATTCCAATTTTTGTAGTCACCAAAAACATAAAGAAAGGTTAAAATTATTTAACTTTTTGCACATGTGGTACTTTTCGAAACAAGAGACAAAAAAATACACATATACATTTTTAAAATTATTCTAATATTAACATACCTGTATATAACCTAGTCCCTTTCCTGTTGAGGGAAATTTTGTTTTATATCTATATAAATATCTTTATATATAAATTGGATCGAGTACAATGTTTTTGTTGTGAATCAATATATAATGATGAGTCAGAATTATAAAAGGTTTTTATAAGAAACTGTAGCAAACCAACAAAAGGACATAAACATAAGGTTTATCTGCCAGTGTTTATAAAGTTGTCTAAAAAAGCATGTTTTCATACAGCATTACTTCTCAGTTTTCATTTAGATTTTATGGATTTCACATTGCATGGAGAACAATACTGCAATTTATTATAAATTGATAAATTTGAGGAGCAAAGCTTTAAAGAAAATGTGCTTAATCCAAACCCAAGATAACGTAACCTTACAAGACAAAAATAATTAGTACACACACATACATACATACACATATATATTTATGTGTGTGTCCGCGTGCGTGCGTGCGTGCGTACATCCATACATGTCTGTGTGTATTCTAAGTGGCTAGAAGCTGGTGACATGCAAGAATTGGTAGCCCTGTTTAGACTGTTGGATTAAAAGAACCCCCTGTCCCTGAACAGCACACAGAGAGTGCTTTTTACTTTCCATAATTCATTTAGAATTATAATTAAATACAAAACAAGATAGAGACTCCAAAAAAAACCCTGACATTTAGTTGTCATCCACCTCAGTTAGATGTACTTTTTGTCACTTCCACAGTGACTCACTAATTGCTTCTCGTCTGCTTTCTCCTCTCATCAGTGGCCATATCTTCACTTCAAACAGCACAGAACTTGAAACACCCTTTCCTCTAAAGTAAGAAAAGCATGCGGTGATACAGAGTAAACTGCAGCCAATATTCATGTGACAGAGGACTAATTAGGTACCATCTATTAAAAACAGGGGCGGTGGTTGTTATAAGTCTTGATTTGCAAGTCTGAATTAAACCTGCATTAGTTGTTTCACAGATGTTGGCGCAGCATGGATGTGTGTAATTACATTCTTTTCTTCCTGCTTTTTTTCTTCAAGAGAAATTGTGCTTGAACTCTTATTTCAAGGTCTCACACTCATCTGTCTTTACCAGAATAAAAGATGAACTATTCTATTAACATGAAGTGGGTATGCTATCAGCTGCTGGCTACCAGAAATTGGACTAAGTGACTTAATATTCAAGCAATTACTTTACAGAAGCAAAACATAGGGAGGAACAAAGTGTCATGATTGAAAATGCTGCAATATTAAAACAACACATTTCTCATAACAGTAAAGGAAGGCAGTATATAGTCAAAGTCAGCTTGACTTTTTATGATTAACAGAAAATTATATTTCTTAGCCCTGAATGCAACAGTAATATGATTTATGTCTTAGACTTGTATTTTGAAATACAAACGGAAGGAGTTCTTGAATATCACTCTTGTACTGATAGATTTTGCTAATCTGAGTGGTATACTGTAAATAAACAGCAGATAAAAGTTAGTTAATTAAGCTAATTTACATAAGTTAATGTAATCGTCTGTTGTAGAAGCCACCCAGTGTTGTATTGAATATTGTTACTCTAGAAACCTACAAGAATGAGTAACAAAGGGAGTAAAAAATCCAGAAAAAATAATGCTCCTACCTGAACTTTAGAAGGACCAGAAGCAACAGAACATGACAGGGAACAATAGTAAAATCCAAAAATCAGTAGTAAGAAGAGAGAGCATAGATATGTGGAGAATTGTGACAAATATGAGTGGAAAAAGATTTGATTGAATAACTTAAAGATCTGATTGGAGAAATAAAACAAATTTGAATAGTATTAAGACAAACATTTAGATCTTGTAAAAAATAAAAAATAAAGTACATTCTCTTCCAGATCTGCATGAAAATAATTATGTGATTATTTTCTTGCAGCTCTGGTTCTTGGGTGGTGTCTGGCATCTACTGGGTTACTGGCCAGATACTGAAGTGGGCCTGGTTACTGCTCTTGGTGCAGTAACCTGGTGCACTGATAGGATCCTACAGAGACTTTCAAGGAATTCTGTACTTCAGACTTTTGTAAAGTATGAAATGCTCTGTCTAAATTTTATCTGGCTATCTATGTAAATGAACAAATTTATCTTTGCTTAGTATGTAAACATAGTAGCAAAACTGAACACATAAGAAATACAGCGCTACATGTGATAAACAACACAGGTATGGTGTTCCTGGAAAATACTGTAGGTAGAAAGTAGAATGTAGTGCACACAAGACACAAGTCCATTGCGACAGTCAAAACAGCAAAAAAAGAAGAAAAACAATTAGAAAAACATGGAGATTATTAATCTTGAGTTAGATTGCTCTACATCAAAATGAACGCTTTTTGGTATTTTTCTAAAAAAATCTCATTAAAGAAAAAAACAGCATTTTTTGTTTGTTTTTTTTTTTGTTTTTTTGGTAGAAATGCAACCAGAGATCATTCTCAATGGTCAATTGCTGCAAAGGTTAAACACAGTAAGATCTCATCCTGAGAGAACAAAAAAATTCCTAAAAAGGGGAACACTTAATATAAAAAATAATTTATGCTAAGCTGGAAGATTCAATGGGTTCTCTGTGAGGACAAAGACTGATTCTCAAGCCTAATAAGGAAGCTTCAAGAGAAAGATTTAAGCCAAACATGCTTGTCCAAGAATTATATTTTGATAACAGAAATGGTCTTCATACCCAATGTCACATAAACAAACTTGGCTATTTAAAGTAACCCGGAAAATGACATTCATCAATGTTACTATGTGTCCTGACAGTTTTTAGTCAAACTTTGAGTTTCATGTTCTTTTGCTCAACATCTATGGCGTAATTTTTGTGCCACCGAACTGAGCCCGCAGATACCAGTCTTAAAAGAATGTAAATCATCTAAACTCACACACACTCGCTTCAAAACCTGTCTGCCATACACTCATCATGCTCTTGACAACATATCTGGATATTATTGTTGCTATGGTCCAGTCCGTGCGCCCAGCATCATCTCTGCACATGCTACCTCAGGATAAGCTGATGTCATTTCATTTACAGATGTGTATCAGCTTCTCCACCATTCTCTTTGTTTATGCTTCCTGACTGGATGGTTCAAGTCACGTGATTAAACAAACGCTGCAGAGTCTTAAAGATAATGGAAACCCCAGCCACCAGCGCACACAGACAGAACAGCAAAATAAAGTTTATTTATTTTAACCTCATGGGAAAATTGTCACGGGATATCGTAGTGATTGACGTCAATGGTCGCGATAGCTTTCGATGTTACTGTTGGAATCCAATGGCGATTATTTCTGCGTGACTTGTCTGACAAAAGATTTTTAATTTTTTATCTCTTTTTCTCTCACCATTTGACACGTCCTCAAAATCTCTATCCCAATATAAAACATTTGAAGAGAGTTGGAATGGAAGGATAAACAAGACCAAAGATGCCCTTTGTAAAGTCACCTTTAAAACAAAGAGATACAGTATGTTCCCACAAGCCACAAAAGAAACGTTGCACCAAACGTGCCTAAACGACATTATGTCATTGATCAAAAAGAGAGAAAAGACTTTTTCTGTACTTGCTTAAAAATGGATTCAAAGGTTTTTTTGGGGGGTGTACTCTACTTGTCAGACTTATTATCTTGAGTACATCTGGTTAGTGGAAAATACTACTGAGAAAGTCTTTTCCAGAAGATGCATTGAGCCACAGATGTGATTCCATCATAAGCTGTAGATTTTAGATCAATAAAGAGATGCAGTTGTCTGGCTGTTCTCCAAGGACCATCAATAATGGATGATCTTTTAGCTCTGGTATACTGACAGACTCCACATTGGCAAAACAATCATGTGCTCTTGTCAAACAAATGCATTAGTTTCATTTTATTATTTTTTTAATAAAGAAAAAATTAGGTGCTACAGTGTTAAAAACAGGGTCATTATCTAATTTTTACCAACCCCCTCAATGCTTCAATCAGTTTTGTCCTAAAATGGTCATGGGGGTGCTGGGCAAGAGGTGAGGTACACACTGAATAGGCTCTCAGTCCATCCATCACAGGTAAGATATAAACAACCAACTACACAATTACACTGATATGTTCAGCTAACATAAAAAGGTTTTGTTTTTGGCAGGGAGACAAAGTCTAATGAGAAATCCAACCCCTGGGTAGGGAAAACCTGAAAAGTCAACATACAGTACAGAGGCCAGTACAGCTTTAGTTAGACAGGATTTATTTGTCATTGTTTTGGTTGGTTTCTTATTGGCATGATTTGAATTCACTAGAAACATAACCAATAAAGTGCTTTTGTTGCATTCCTCACAGCTAAATCTATTACATACACATATTTTGTTTTTTGAAGTTATAAGGGATAATACATTTTTTGTGAAGTGATAACTTAACGAAATAAAAATTCAAACACGAATTCCCAAATACCGTGGAACAGATATTCAGTAATTCTTAAGAAATGTCAAATTTGATTTGATTGATTTGTACTTGATTAAGTTTGTCTTTATGGTGACAGACCAACAAAATGGTCAAAATTTAGGAAGGGGAAGGAAATAATGCTTTTCATTCTGTCTTTCAAATAAAAAGGTTACATTTGTTTGTTTTCCATCCTTCTGGGTTAATACTGAAACCTATTAAGCTTCAATTGCAGCTCATTTGTTTTATGGGGTGTTTCTGACCCCAACGGTCCATTTTTTGGCCAATTCTTTAACTGATTGTTGCTTCTCAGATTGATTAGTATCAATAAATATTATTTAAATTTAATCAATACTGTAACTTTTAGCCACTAGGGATGATAGACCTGTAACTTCCAGCACTGTTTCAAAGTTAAAAATCTCCCCTGGGTTTTGGAATCTTATAGAAAATTTTGGACAAGCAGAATGAGAAGTCATGCAGTTACTTCTCAATCCTACACCAGAAATCCAAAAATATGTCTGATCTGGTAAGTGTTTTATATGTTTTGTTTCATAATTTTTAGCTTAGTTAACTGTCAAGTTTAGGGGAGTTCAGACTGACATAAAACGGCGCTCACATGATCCATACATAAGGCTTTTCCACCAACGCAGTTCAGAGCCTGTTTGGGTTTCTGAACGTTTTTGAACTGGTTGTACCTTTTTCGACCAAACAAAAGAGGTTACAGAGCAGGAAAACAAGTTGTCTTCCGCTGCAGAACAGCTGTTTTTTCAGAGCGAAACGATGAGTCATCAGTGGTGTCACCTGTGGGCAGTGTGGGAGGGAAAAACAAGGAAACAAAAACAAAGTGTTGGATTTGCTCATCCAGCAAATGGAAAAAGCTGGATTTCATTGGATGAAGGATAAGATCAACAACAGGCTGAAGAAGCTGAAGAGAACGGGAGGATATTACGGTACGTTATAGTTACTGTATTACCTTCTATTATTTGAACATTGATGGTTCAGATTGAATTGGTCATAAATTTAACATTCAACTTGTTCATAGTGAGCTTCATTGTTAACCAAAGTAAACCTTGATTGAAGCTTCCGATTCGACAAATAAAGTTGCTACACCAACTCCTTCATTTATTATTTGAGCGACTTACATTGGCTCTGTATTGCATGACTTACATCTTTGGTTATTTTAAGACGTACTGTAGTATTAGAAAGAAGTAGCAACAATTTTAACTAATAACTTCTGATAGTAAGTAATTACCATACACCAATTTGTGCTTCTGCTGTTTTATGCAACCTCAACTATGACTCAAAACATTATTATTCTCCTTTTTAGAGGACAGTTGTCCATCAACAGTCATTCTTGTGAGGAAAAGGCTATTGCACAAACAGAGGAAGCCTTCCTATCTTCCGACGCTGAGAAACAGAGGAGGGGAGGTGTGTACAGTACCAATTATCAAAGAAAGATCATTGTAACTCATTGCTATACAGAACTACCTTGGTCCTATTGTGGCTCTACCTTTCTCAGACCTCATCCAGAATAGTTAGGTTATCTTGACCTATTTGCTGTATTTGTGCTGCTATATATTTGGGCTGCTAGATCATATAGAGACCACTTCTCCTCATTCTGCTTCATTCTATCACTATTCTCCCATTTTGCATTATGTGTCAAGTTTTATTCATAACTTTGTGCTTTGTCTGCTTTTTCTCATCATAGTAGCTTCATCTGGTCTGTTCCTGTTTGGCTATAACTACATTTTGGATGGAAATATCAGTTGTAATGCTAACATCAACACCTTGGTTTAGAAATGTTGGAGCTTGGCCTGTGTTTCAGTGTTGTCATTTTTCTCTTAATGTGACTAACTGGATGTACAGTGGTCAGCTTCAGAGAAGACCAAAAACCCGAGGATGGAAAGGAGATGAAGATGCATGCTCTTCATATTTATGTACTCAAACGTGACATAAATTTAATCAAAGCATGCTGTATTTTCCTTTGTCGTTTTGATGACTCTAAATATATTTTTAAATAAAAAAGAATCCTTCTGCAATTGCATTCATGGTTTGGAATATGCATGGTGTGTGATAAATCAGATAAATAAAATAAAAGGCAGATGTTGACACTCCACAGGTTTTTTATTAATGAAGGTTTTTGTAAACACGTGTAAATGTTTTTGTCTTTGTTAGAAATGTCATGTACAGTTAAAATACTCCAACAAAAGCTACCCACAAACATCTTGGTGGTCATATAGTATCTAAAAATAGAGTCCCAAAACAGTTGTCAGCAAGGATACATCTAAACTTCATTCTCCTTCATTCAGTGTTTAACAGCGACTAAAGTACTTAAATAAAAGATATTACAATGATCAATTGGATTAGAATCTCATAAAAATCACAACAACACCAGTTTTTGCATTCGTCTCACAGCTGTATCCTGTTTCGATGGCATCATTGTCTACTTTGCCGCTTTACCTGGAGACCTTGATGCACCTCTGCTACGAACTGTATGTTCTTGTCTGCTATATTTCCATGTTGTTCATCTTCTTTACTGGTGAATTGATAGACATATTCCTCCATCCCACCACTTAGCATAACTTCTGTACTCTATACCACCCACTGCTGATGACAAAGGACTCTTTAGTCTCATATCAGCAAAGGATCTTCTTCAACATATCTGCTATGTCTATAACATGGCTTATAGCAAACTGCAAAACTCATGAGGCTTTCTTGAGAGAAATGTGCTATTATTCAGCTGGTTTGAATTCTTTTAGCAATCTGTCTTTATACGGATCAATAAAAACAGAATCAATGTAAAAAAAAATAGAGGGCTTAAACAGTTTGGCCAAAGGACAAAAAAGGGTATGTGGTATATGAAAGAAATTCATAGTAAAATATAAGCTCAAAAAGCTATAGTGATCTTCCCCTCTCACTCATTTTGTTTTTGTTTAATATTGTTTGTATTAAAAAAAAAAAAAGTATAAATTTGGAATAAAAAAAAGTGAAAGCATCTATAATAGCTACTGGAAACAAAAGTAAAAAAGCAATTAGAGTAGGCTAGCCTGTTAACAATTCTCTATTATTTATTATCTTACATTTTATAACAACTGGAACAAGTGACACATTGACGTTGATTCATAGAATAACACTGTGGGGCAAAAAAAATAAATTGGCTTTAATTTAAGAAAAAGAGGAAAATAAAGATTAAAACCACATAGGAAAACAAGAACCCCTGTTAGAGATCAGAGTCTCCATGGTTATCTGCCTTGTCAAATCAGACAGGGGAAAGAATTCAGCATCTATCACTTTCAATATGTGAAATGTGAAGGAAGAGTGGTGCTCTTCAGGTTCGAGAGGCTTTCAATCTGTAGATTAGCTGATGGCAAAGTTGTTGCCATCAGCAAAGGGAAAGCAAAAGTAAATAGGTTAAAAGCAAAAATGCATTTTCCTAAACTTTTAGAATACTATATCGTACTGTAATATAATCTTTTAGCAACAGTTAAATAACTCAACATAATACTAATTCCATAAAGAGTCAAATGTGGCAGTTTTTGCTAATTAGTAATGAGTCTTATGAAAGGTATCTAAACCACCTTTAGTATTCTCCACAATTCCTTTGTGTAGGTTTTCATTATAGTATTGAGCTCTGAACATCCAGGAAACACATGACTGGTTGAAGGGCCTTCCCCACTTAGTGCCCAGCGAGAGAGATATGAGAAAGGACTATACCTGTCAGTCACCAGACAGCAAACTCCCTTGGGTACAACCTTTATCTTATCTCCAAGGCAACCACATAATACCAAATCCCATCTGCTGACAGCCCCAGACATAACACGAGACATGGCTGCAGAAGACTCTGCAGGTTTCTTGCACAAAGATAAGTTGCATGCCTATTTCAGTATATATTAGGATATTGGCAATGGGCATGAAGCAATATATAATGTCATATATGTGGATTTATCCAAAATTATGGATAAAAAGCTAACAGGCGTCATTTCCAGGATAGAAAAAAAAGAAGGATACAGAGCAAGAATCCTACAGAGCAGCTGGGTGCTTTTCAGCCAGGTGAATTTCGCCTCATTAAAATTATTTTGTTTTTTTCCACTGTCAAGGGCAGCTCCCACATTTTAGTACCACAACATAGTTAGTGCTGCCTATGAAAATGTATTTCTGAAAATACATTACATTCATTCATTGTTCACAGTAATGCAATCAGATTCATACATTTACAGTCTGTCCAGCAAAGTTTTCAAATTGTTCCTATTTTTGCCTAAGGCAATACGGTGAGGTAATGGTAAAATACCCCATTACAGCAGGTCTCTGTATACTGTGGGGCTTCTATACAGAGTTTGCATGTACTCCCTCCAGATTTCAGTGTGTGAATAACATATTTTAAATTGGCAGCATGTGTGAGCATACTCAGTTGTCAGTCATACTGTTTTAGAGCTGGACGGATCAGTGACCTCTTCCCTGTGCTCTGTGTGGTGAATGTCAGTGAAAGTAGGCTTAAGCTCTGAACTGAGCATGCAAACAGAAACTTGAATCACTCATCTCTGGAGGGCACAGTTCTCAAGGCGACAAATTTTGTTCAGTATTTAATTGGTGCACTGCTGTATTTCTATTGTACAATCTAATCTTATGCAATTTAAAGGCAAAATAGACTTGCTTACTCTGAGATGTCACTCACCATGTGGTTAGACTCTTCTTTTGGAAGGCTGAACAAGGTCCAAGACCTTCACAGCCAAAAAAAAAAAAATATATGACTTAGATTTAAAGTAATATGTTAAAAGAACAGTTGCTGTCTGTGTATAGATTAGGTGCTAAAAGAGCCTCTTCCTCTCTACCCTAAGCTGAAATAATCACACCCTGCCTCACATAAATGCTCACCATTCAAAGAATGTGGACATATTGTTTACTCCACAGGAACAGCTCAATATAGATAGGTGCTTTCTGAAGGGGGTTGCACTAGAGATTCGCCGAAATTACAATTCTTAACCGAAACTGAAAAAAAGAATTACCAAACCAAGGCAGAAAACCGAAACACCGACAGAAATTATGTTAAACATTAGAATCATAGCATTTTTGACTGTGTACTAACTTTCTTAAAACACTCATATTATTTTTTAAACTCTCAGCAATTCAATAAATCAATACAAAAGTATCTAAATATTTACCTACCACTGACATCTTTTTGTTATGCCCTTTACTTTCGCAAAACCACTGGAAAACTTTCTTGCGTTTTGAAACACATCTGCCCCAGATGAAGTGGGCATGTTTCCTTTCCTTTCCTTTCCATTGTTCTCATATTCAGAATTCTGATGGGGACATTTTGATTTGTTTTGCATTTTGTGCCACTGACATAAGTGCGCAATGAAACCGATGTGCAGCATTTAAACTCGCACCCCCTCACTCAAAACCTGTCTGCCTTGTTCTTCTCTGCTAATTGTGCTCTCTTGCTTCAGTTTATTACTTTGTGCACTTGACAACATTTCTGCGTGCTGACTGTGCTGCTTGCTTGCGATCCTTTTTTCTCCATGCTAAATGTGCTGTTTGTAGCGTCATCATTAATTTTGTTGTTTCGATGTTAGATATCTATTGGCTAAACAACGAAAATTTCATTTTAGGCTGAACCCCTAGTTATCACCGACCTACATAATATTGTGGCAGCCACTTGTTTATCCAGGAATTAGCTGAATTAATGAGCATTGCATGAATCAAGCAACGTAACATATTGGGCATAATTTTGACCATATTATAACTATATAATATTATAACTTTGTTAAAAGTTTAAAAAAAATGTTCAAAAGTCGATTTTGCATTTTATATACCGTATTTTCACGACCATAAGGCGCATACAAAAGTCTTTTTTTTCTCTCAAAATGTGAGGCGCGCCCTTTA
>JAUZNJ010036550.1:0-11806 GCA_034780135.1 Jordanella pulchra
TATATATGTGTGTGTGTGTGTTTATGGCAGGATATTATAAGAAAGTAGTATAGAATATTATAGTAGTATAGAATATTATAGCTCATAAAATATTATATTATGTTGAAGTGTAGCAACATGTAGTGCAGTATAGCTTTATATAGTTTTATGATATTTATGATATTTAGTAGAATATATTACAATAAAAGTAGAGCATAGATCACTATAGAATACAATGGGCTGTAGTATACCAATATAAGGTATTAACATGAATTACTGTTGTGTTGTATTGTATTGTATTGTGTTGATTGGCAAAGTCTGGCTAAGAAGTTTAGTTTTTCACATTAACATTTTCCTATCTGAGAATCTTGATTTATTAATAATCTAATTTCAGCTGCTCCTTTATCCACAGGTCACCATGGCAAGTTGTTACAAGTTCTTACAACACCGGATGTCTTTCATCATGCAACATGACGATCAAAGATGCTGACTTACCTCTTGGCCTAAATAAAAATAAATGCTCTTAGAAATACATCTAAATACATCCAGGCAGTAAGTGGATTTATACTGCAGTAATACAGTCTACCAGCCCATAGCATGAAGTAGACTGTGCAGGGTACTTTATACTGCAGGGTGCCTTGCATTCAATATGAATATTAAAACATATCCTGCGCATGCCATGATCATGTATGAATTGTATTTCTCAGGTTGATACATAACTAAAACAACCAGTACTTTTTAACATGTTTTACAGTAAAAGCAGAATATTTTTTCCATCTATTTAATCACTGTTGCTACAAAAATAGAGGGTTTTAATCTGCTCTGACGTTTCTTTTCTTCACTGCCAAAATATTGAATACTATAGGGGATCTTACTCAATTAAAATAAAGGTATCTCAAGTCTTTGTTTTGAGTTTTTACGGCACTAGTGGCTCATTTTTTAGATAGTAGGCTGACAGGAAAGAGGTTGTGTGTGCTCCACCTGCACACCCAAGCGCTAGCTGTTTTTCCAAAATTTTAACCATGACTAGAGATTGGGTTTTTTTTTTATTTTGGCAAAATTTTTTCAAAATAACTTTTCAAATTTTGGTTCTTTTTGATACGTTTTACAGCTGATGAAAACCCCTAGCCATTTCTGACATACCTCTTTCCACAGTATTTACCTCTTTCATTCAGCTCTCTATTAATACATCTGTGGTACAACTGGCAGGAAAATAGAATTTGCCTCGAGTATGTGGGGCATAACATGGCTATAACACAGAATGTGTCTGTATTACAATTTTCTAAAAAAATTGAAATGTGGTGTCGGAGTACAATAATGCTTCGTCTCTGAACATGCGTGGAAAAATCGTGCTAACATTTATGATTAGCTTAACACTGGTGCCAAAATACTCTTGTGTTTGAAGGAATAAAAACAAGATAGTAATGACTTCCTTAGCGGCTTCTAGATAAAACTCCTGCATGAGTTCATTGAAACTGAAAATATGACAGCTGCTGTCATTATATATTCATTGGGAGTCAATTAAGTCGGTGAATTAATTAGCAGAATGAACACTACGTATGTGATAACTATTTAATTAGGTGCCAACATTTTAAGTTTCTATTCCATGTAGTCTCTCTGCCAGATTTTCTCCTCCTTTCCCTTTGACTGGAGCTGTCAGGAGGAGGGAGGGGATTCAATGTCAGCAGACTAACCCCAACGATTGGCCTTCTGTGTGCCGGTTGTTAGATCAGAGGCCAGAAAAAAGGAGATGGGGACTCCTCGAACCTTGCAGCCCTCTTTTACAGTATAGCCACACAGCTGCTGCAGAGCTAACCTGCCCCTCTTTTTGTTTCAGGGTGTTAGCATTGCCTCATGGTGCTCTGTAACGTGCCGGCACAAGCTGGAACGTTGGCCTTATTTAGCTCCTGGAGTGCCCTCTTTTCCCACCTCCATCTCACTTCCTCTCATTCCTTAACCCGTTTTCCTCTCCTCTCTCAATCGTCCCACTTATTCCTAGTGGCCCATTTCTCACCTTCTTCTTCTCTTTTTCCCAGTCAGCGAGCACCCGGCTCTTTGCCAGCAGCGAGGAGCCAGTCGCCTGTGACTGGAATCCTTTATTACGCCACTGAGTACGACAAATGAACAATGACATGTCCCCCCCAGTCCGTCTTTTGTGTTTCAAGGTGCAACTTGTATCTTAACACTTTGGTTTTCTACAGATTCATTCCCACAAGCCTAAACCGTGATTATGATAAATGGGAAGTTGGCTTTTAATTTTGCTTGATGTCCTTTTAAATTTCTGCTTTAGAAAACAAATCTTTTCCCCAAGTCTTAATTTGCATGCTAATCTATACCATTTCGATTTTAGAGAAGTTCCAAAGAGTGTATACACATAGAAGTAGTATCTACTGTGCTGTTGTTGTCCACTCTTCCAAACTATTTAGGCTGTTTTTTTTCTTTATTTTATGTTTTTTATTACACCAGTATTATTACATGTTGACCCATTTCCTTTTCTCTCACAATAAAAACAGAAACCTCAGTGTATTCCAAAAAACTTAATGTGACAAAAAAGGTCATATAAGAAGAAAACAAGAGAGCAATGGTAAAAATCTGGGAACTTTTAGAGATCCACAGCTAAAGGGGGGTGATCTGTCCACACAACTCTAAGTCATATGTTCCAAAATTATGAAAAAAAAAAGATTAATGTCCCCATTCAAAGTTTGGCACACATAGTTTAGGTGACATGTTAAGAGAAAGTTTAGCAACAAAGTATGTAATCATTGGCACAAAATAATGTCGGGAGTTTTAATATGATTAAGCCAAAAATGGTCATTAATTAGTTTAATGGTGTAGCATTAAAATTATCCTAATAAAATATAATGACTACTACTGTGTTTGTAATTATTAAGAAAATACGACTACATTTTCAAGAAATAAAATATTTTCAAAGTTGCTGTGCATAAAATTGGTATAACATTTGTCAAAAGCATGTAATGTGTTTTTCTCTGTCTTGATGATTATTGTGTAGGACCACTTTTGTCTATTATAATTGTATTAAAAATATTGCTTACGTGTCCGTATAGGTGAATAGAAAATTTGTTTGATGGACAAATATAAATTATTACACAAATTTTGCAGCCGGATCACATATAGAATGTACATGAATTCTACAAAGGTTTAGAGTTCATGTATACTACATTAGTTTGCCCAGTGTCAGATCAAAATGTTAAAACTTGTGTTGATAGTGTAAATATACAGTGTATATTTTAGTCTTTATTTTGTGACTCTATTTAAAATGTTATAGACATACAATGTTTAATGAGCTGTTGTTGACAGCTTAATTACCAGCTTCTAATATAATATTACAAGTTGTTGACTTAAGTGTCTTAGTATGCCTTTGTTGGCGATTTTCATATTTGTTGTAAGACGTTGTAAGCAATAGAAACCTGATAAATGTCTAGTCTGGTGGGATATTTTTGGATACAGCTTTATTCCTCCTGTATCCAACAGAATTAGATTGTACTTGTTTTTTTTTTTTTGTTTTTTTGATGGTCTGGAGTATGAGACTCACTAAACATCTCAGTCTGGGTAAGACCAAAGCTTTTGGTGCGTCAAGCCTAAAAATGTAATTCTCTTCATCTATGCAGAACAAGTTTTTTTCTGTTTCATTTATGATCAATGTTCTTTCTCACAATTCCCACAATCTCTTATACCTTGCTCATATCAGGGTCTTAAATTCTGCACTGATAATACCATATTTTGTGTGAGTGACTAAATTTTTCTCACTAGGTTTTAGCTGAAGTTTCAAATAGAGTTTTCTATTCCTTGAAATGTTTGAGACAAAATTCATCATTAAAAAAATATAAATTAGTAACAGTAATCTTTTACTAATTGCTAATCTTTTTAGCAAAGATATGAGAGCTTGTCAATGTCTATTGGACAACGGATGAGCCAAATTTAGGGCAATCAAAAATGACAATAAAAAAATACTGATATTAAAAATTAAAAAAAAAAAACATACCCTATACAAACTTAAATATGAAACTGTAACAACGAGGCTGAGTCAAATTTGTATTTCTTTCAGATGTTTATTCTAAAAGAATTGAAAAACCTTTTTCTCACGCTCTCTTTAGCTCCACAATGACTTCATCAACACTACACGATTTTTTAACAGTTAGATTCATCATATCTTTGTCGCAGTCCATGCCCATACCAAACATTAATAAACTAAGCCCATGTATAACATGTATAACTGGCCCGCCTTAATAAATCGTAATATGATTTATACAACATCCTGCCTGGCTTGTGATTTCATTTTTCTCTCTAAAGAAACTAAGCATTTGTCTCACTTTCTTGAATATTAAAAGCAACAGGACACATTAAAGGATTAAAGCAATAGTGTAATTAAACTTGCTTCTCTTATGGGCAATTTTCTTGCAGCTATCTGCACAGTCTTTACATGGTTGTCAAGCGTGAAAGCACGTATCCCAGAAATGCTACCTGCCCTAGTTTCATTCCAACAAACACCTTACCTTAAATCAGTAGTGCTACAACACCCAATCCTCACACAGGATTAAAAATGCATGCCAAGTGACACACTCCGCCTGTCACAAATCCGAGTATTTGAATATTTCCCTGATTGCTCTAAAAGATATCTATAGGCTCAAAGCTTTTTCTTGCTGGTGAAGCTGGCTGGCAGTCAGCCCGCACACATTAACACTCACACAAAGATACACATACACCCAGCCACACACACACATACACACACCCACTTCTAAGGAGCTGCAGAAAGGCAGAGGCCGATCACATCATGCAAATCGCTGTCGCTCGCCGGGACGTGCAGGGCATCAGAACGGAAATGGAAGAGAGAGAAGGATGGAGGGGAGCCGGTGGAGAGGAAGAAAAGAAAGCATGAGAGCAGGCGCGTTAAACAGAAGGCTTTGTGCTCCTGACCCTAGCCAGTTACTCTTCACGCCTGCTTGGTTGTGGTGACGGAGTGTGTGACATGTCGTCCAACGTGGTAAAAGGTCAAGATGATAAGCATATGGCCTTTTGGGATAATACAAAACAACAAACATGTTTGTTGGACTGCATATTGGTGCATCAACCTAAGTGTTCTCCCCGGTTCCCTCGGTTGGCCACTGGATGCAGGTGGCCAGCAAGGTGACACTGACTTGTTGTCGAAACAGGAGCCGGCCATATGTCTCCTCTGTGGTGTAAAGCTGTTCATCGTGTTAAACAAGCATATATTTGCTCCAAAAGTTTATGCTGTCTTGGTGGACTTGTCATCTATCTTGTTTTCAGCATTTGTTGTCTTCATTCTTATAAACCTGTGGTGGTGACTCACCAAACATAATGGCAGAGTAAAAGATGGAAAATAAGAGGACCTTATTTGAAATAGGGCCAATCTTTGTCAAAGTTGGTCATGCAGTACTTTCCATTATTAACGACTGTTGTTTGCATCGGGTAAACTAAATATAACACCAAATATTTAAGGTTAAATTATGTCATGAGATGTTTTGTGAGACTAAGCAAAGTCTCCAATTTTTCAATGACAGATGCCTGTTTTAAAGGCTTTACACCATTAGCTGTTTGCATCAAGACAAAGCTTACATTTAAGTGATGTATAAAAATATATCAGGTGCTAACCTTTGTGGCCTATTGCCCTACATTTTTTAGTTGTTTGTTTTTGTTAGCCAATTGATCTTAGTAAAGCTTTTGGTTTAAGTTAGGAAAGTAACTCATCCTTGATTGCACATTTATATATAACATTCATAGAAGGTTTGCCATTTCCCTGAGCATAGAAAACAGATGAGATTCCAGGAGCTTGACAATTCACCTAAAGGAGCTGGAGAAGACTACTAGAGGTTTTTAACCTATCCTGCACACCGCTGCTCCCTTCTGCAAGGAGGAACGTTGCAGGTGCACAAGACACCCAGCAGGGGACTGATGAGTAGGCCCTGTGCTCATTGTCAAGCATCATGGATCTTGACTGGCATTTGGTAGAAGAGACTGTAACTGGCGAATGTGGACCTGATAACCTCTTCTTTTCACAGATGAGAACAGGTTCACTTGGAGCCCATGTGGCAGAACTGAAAGGGCCTACATTTGGTGCAGTGAACATTATGTTGCTGCAGCATTGTTTACCATAAGTGGTTTGTTGGTGGAGTAGTATTTGTGTGGGGAAGCAGACTAGCATACAGTCTTGGACCAGAGACAAAGTAGTTGAATATAGGCAACCACCCACGACATTCATATTTTACTGAGCCCTTATCCAACGTTTAACCTTAAACTCTTCAATTCACACAAACGCACATGCACACACACACATATCTATATACATTTATCTATATATACATTGATCTATAAAGAGTTTGATTTTTAGTTCAAAATCTATATTTAGCAGTCCAGGTTTTACAGAAGGCTTTTCTTTTATTTGCAGCTGTTTACTTCAAGCCTGAATCTGCAGGTGCTTCAGTGGATCTACCTTCTGTCAGTCCTGATCAATTTGGATCAAATTAGAAACACCACAGCCTCTTACATACTTACCTACTTCCTAGTTATCAGGTCTTAATTATAACTTTATCAAACAATTGAATAAACAACATATTCCTGATAAAAACCACTAAGTCTGCACCATAAGTAAGCACCATAGGAGCCCTAACAAACCCTAATGATAGTCTGCAGAGAGTGGAGTCTGTCTGTATGTTAAAGCGATCTGAAGTAGGCTGTCCCTGTAGCATTGAGGTGGGAGAGTGACAGCTGCATGTCAAAGTTAAGTCATTGCCTGACCCAGTGTGGAGAGAAAGATTCCAGCTCCATATATACCTATAGCGCAGTGAACTTTCTTTATTTTACCAAAGAAGCTCAATAAATTAAAAGAAGATGTGTCGACGGCCAAATAATATAGTGGAAATGCTGGGTGGGCGTATACTTCCCAGATACTGTAAGGGTGATTCAAAGAAAATTACAATAAGAAAAGATTTTATTCAAATAAAAGATAACGCCTCTGTATCTCTTTACAACGTTTTTTTATTAAACAAAAGTAGAATTGTCTTGGCCACAAATTGATACGTGGATCTCGTTCCAGGCTTCCCTCGCTACTCTGTGCCCAGGACAACTCACCTGCTTGCCCTCCCTGTCACATAGTAATACTCAGACCTGCACAGGATAAATATTAGCAAACTCTCTGCCATTAAGTATTGGAGTGAAATCAAATCCCAGAGCCCAGGGGCGTGTGTCTGCAAATTTTCGATTGTGCCTCTATAGTACTTCAACGCCTGATTTAGATAATTGCTCAGTAGCAGATCTCTGTACAACTTGACTATATGCTAATAATGTGGTTTAAGAATCTGATGCAAGCGTGTACGTAGATCAAAGAAGAACAAGAGTCACAGAGGTAACTATCCTCAACCAAACCATTTTCCCCATTTTCTTTAAAATTTTCAAAAGCTTAAATTAAAATCCTGGCTAGTGAGAGAAAGGCTAAGCAAGTGTTGACACTGAATTACTATAGTTGGTATGAGACCTCATAACATGCTCCAATAACCCACTGCTGCATCTCTTGGAGAAGATGGAGCAGTGGAGAATCTCATTCAGGTATGCACAAACCTTGTGATCTTACATGAATCAGCTAGAGATTTCACATGCACCTATAGTACATGCAATTCACATAATAGGCATAATAGACTGATAAAATGTGTCCTCTTAAATATTTAGCTTTTTATCTCCCATCCCTTTTTCATCTTATCCTTTTAGCATTACGTGTCTATGTTTGGCAGAGTACTGGCAGCAGAGTGAATCAGCCCAGGGGAAGCTGGAAGCAGGAGAGACTTGGAACACCCCCTCATCTCAGGACCCCACCAGATGCTAGAGTTGTTCACCCATCAAGCATGAAATTTTGTCTGCAGGGAGATGATTTATAATTTTACTCTTGTTCTGGGGGGAAACAGGGAGAAGCACTGAAAAGGTAACGGGTGATAAATGTAGTTTTTCACCATGCCAAGAAAATTCCTGAATGTTCTCCAGAGTTTGATCATTTATCATTTGCAACTTGGAATAGTGGGAAAAACAAACTAGAATAGTACAGAGGACTTGGCATTACATGTGGATTATTGTTGGCTGGGGACCTTGTTGATGTTCTGTTTGCATGAATCTCCAACCTTATTAGTGAGACTGTCACACAAGGCTATGGCAAGTCAAATATAGCCCCTCAGCAGTGGAATGTTGTTGCAGAAGCCCAACCCAACTCCTCAACCTCATCAAAGTGATTATCAGATTGAATCATATATTGGACAGTTCAGTTTATTAGGTAAATTACTCTAATAAAAATAAAATGGGTATAAACTGAGAAGCTACATGGTTTGTATTTCCCTATGGAGTTTCCATGTCCTACAAGGTAAAGTTAAGGCTTTCTTGGGGTGCTCTAGTTTTACTGAAGAAGTCAAAAAAGCAAGCACCTTGGATAGGGGCCAGTACATACATCAAAAGAAAAAAAAAGTGCTTATTTTATCTAAGGCTGCAAAAATAAGAAAGTTCTTTTGGGTTCAGGACATTTCATACTTCACAAGAACTCAAGTGCAAAACTCCTGGTAAGTCCACAGAGGTTCTACCTACTGCGGCATGCTTATGTAATAGCTGTCTGACAAAAAGGCTTTTTCTCTGTGAATCCAGTTTATAATGTGTCTAGGCTGAGTAGAAGATAACCTTCCCTTTAAAGCTGTGGTGTCTAAACCTTTTGTTAGAAAATGTCAAGTTTAAGTATTCTGGGGAAAAATGTAAGATTTTTGTTTTTTACTCAAGTTGAAAAATGTATCCAATCTATTTTTACCTGATCAACATTAAACTTTCACATAACAATGAAATGAAACAAGCAGCAAAGTCCAAGGAGTCCATCAATTATCATCATCATTAATTTAACGGATGACAATTTTTTGCATGTTGAGTAACAAAGTCAGGACATAATATGGCTTTATTTTGCCAGCTTTAAAAAAATGGGCAGGTCCAAGTCTGTTCTTTAATAAAGGAAATACCTGATAAAATTGAAAGTAAAAACATGACTGAAACATTTCCCATTTTAAGAAGGTTTTAATTTTGCTGTTTCATTTTAAATGGAAAAACCTTTTCCAAGTATTTATAAATGTGTTTCTACATAAATAGCAAATCTAAATTTCGAAATTATCGGAATCATGATCAACGGACACATAAAAACCTTCTAAAGTTTGCAAATATCACAATCTTCTCATTATGGACACTTATGCTTTACACTTTTGCGTAACAATGCAAATGCAATTCTACACAAAATAATCTTCATATAGTTCTAGTGCTGAATGTGAAACAAAAAACAGCTCTAGTTTTCTAAATCATAATTTGTGTATCAACTTAATGATTAACTGCAACCCTGCACTTCACTTTAAACAGCAAGGAAAAAATCTTTTGATTGAAACAAATAATATCTGACATTTCCGCCTCATGTTGCATGTAATGTATTTGCTCAGGGGCAATAGATGTGTCTCTCCAAATAAAAACATGCATCTCCCTGAAATCTTTTTGCCAGTTCAATTAATCGAAATAATTTTCGAGTGCCTCTCAATGTCACTGACTTTGCATAAGATAAAAAATGTGAATATATTCTATCCCCAACCACTTTGGTTGCATTATTTAAAAAAAAAAATCATCTTCATGTGTGCTCATGCAAAGGAATCAACAGGTCTTGATGGTAAATCTGACAATATAATTGGCGCATTAAGAGTCTGATGGGACTGACATTTAATTTCATTAACCAATCTACCTATAATCCTCAGTCCTCTGAAATCAAATGAGTATTTTTACAAACCTTTTGCTCACTTGTTTCTACGTGTGCCAAGACCCTACTTCTGAAATATAAAGATCTGTGCTTTGTATGCCCAGTTTAAACTTTAAATATTTAAATACTGAACTATGTAGCTTCAGCTTTGTGACTGGCTTTGGCCCATTTGTAGTATTAAGTGGCCATCCATATTGTACCATGTATTTTGTGGGGGGAACATTCAGCTGTCAATTTTAGCTCAGATTCTAACGCAGGGTTTGAGGGGTTATATCTTTAAGTTGCTTCTGCAGCTCAGGAGTGTATCGCTTTTTTAGGATTTTAACACTTCATTTTGAATCAGACTATGTAGAGTCACAAAGGAAACGCACGCAGTCATCTTATAAAGGTGAGAAGGTTGGGTGAATCCACTGTAGACATCAACAGTCTTATACCTTGCACTGTAAATCTAATGAAACAGGTCATCCAGAGAGCATGACTTATATTTTATTGTTTATTCAGTATTATGGTTGGAATACATATTTTTCTTGGTTGTGAGGTGATGTAATCATGTGTTGAAGCACCAATAGAAGAAGTTGTTTTTGCACCTTTAACCACTTAACCCACGGGAGGTAATTGCAATTGCTCAACAGGAATTGTCTCCATTTGCCTTCCGGTTATGACTCACTTTCAGCCATGCAGCACTGAAAGCAACATTAATCTGTCCTTAGACTCCTGACCAAGGAATAATGCAGACTTTTACTTTGAGTTAAACATTATAATATCGAAAATCTGAAAAGGGAATCAGTAGAGAAGACCTAAAAAACCTAATTAGTTTCAAACTGTAAACATTTTTACCATAGTGACTTGACACTTTACAATTAAAGTAACCCAAATGCTGCTGGAATGAAATGATAATATATACCATTTCATGTCATGTATTGCTATGCATGTACCTTTCTGCAATGCTGTCATGGTTAAAGTGGCTCCAACTGACAGCAGTGGTTGATGGGGTTATGGTGAGGTAAATATTCTAATCTACAGAATATTAAACTAATGTTGGTGATTCTAAATACTTATATACAAGCTATAATACAGCCATAAACCTAATGGTGTGTTCACACTGAATGCAATGACAGTGAATTTACAGTGTCACTGGTGTGCTGTTGCTTTCTTAAGATTTCATCAACAATTTGTGTGGACAGGGAAAACACCAAGCTTACTTCACCAGGCTAAATAAATAGAAGAGTTGGGTTTAACGGAGTGCATCAGGATGCTGCATTTAACGTAGAAAGGATCTTTGTACATAGTAACTTAGTTTTAGTTGAGTTTCACTTGTTTTCTGTCAAGAGTGTTAGACTGAAATATGTTGGACTTAGAGCTGAATGATTTTTTAAAATAAATTCTTATATTTTGAACAGAATTTATTATTTTATGGTGAATTCATTTCAAAGATGTGCATAATTATGTTTGACCGTGATTTTAACTCGATGCACACTTTCAGTTATTGTTCTAACACCCAGACAGTACGGTGTGTGTTCATAAACAATATGTGAGAGTCCAAATAATATATGAGTAAATAACATATTTGCCAACCCTACCAGGGTGGTTAGGTGATACATAAAATATCACAACACATTGATGACATGTAAATCACTTACTCCATTCATGTCATTTGTATTTGGTGTAAATGCACCATAAGACTTATAGTATTCATCCATTTATTGTGTTGCAACATTTACAGCAAGTCGCATTAGCAGAGCCCGTAACATGTTGCGCTCAAGTTCTTTTAAAAGATATTAACACTGCTTTCATGCTGGCAAAACTTCTCAAAACGAAAGAAACAACAGGCTGTTTACATTTGGGTTTATTCTTGGTCCAACTTAAACTAACCTTGAGAAATGCAAACAATGAATTCCTGCACCTCTGAAGGTTTATCAGACATGTCAGCTTACAGGACAACAGAGATCTCTGACCTTAAAAAAGGAAATGAAAAAAAATAAAACAAAATCTGATAGTCTTCAGCTTCACAAAAAGATTAAGAGAATAAAAAAGATCTAG
>JAUZNJ010036551.1:0-11805 GCA_034780135.1 Jordanella pulchra
ATTCTTTGAGCTACAGGGAGCCAGTGAAGGGATTTTAAAACTGGTGTTATGTGCTCTATCTTCCTGGTTTTAGTGAGTTTTCCTGGGCTTGGTCGACAACAGACCATCAGAGAAAAAATGTAAACCTAGCAAGTGGACTGACAGATATAGAAACAAGTTCAAGTATGATATTATGTTTCACAAATGGTGAGCAGCACAGTTGCATTCTGCAATTAATGCTATCTGCAATAATTGATTGGTTTGTTGAACTGTAATTCTCACTTAGAAAAACTAAAATAAAAAGGTATTTTCGGTGAGGGTAGAAAATGACAGGTCAACACTAACTAATTAGGATTTTTTTTTTATTTTATGTTCTTCCACAGTAATAGAGTAGATGAGGCAGAAAATATAACTAATCAGATCCAATCTCTTCAGGACGCACTTCAACCTCGGAATATAATACTGCACCTTTGGTTTATATTCTAATTTAAGTTCACCAGGAGGGAGAGAAATTCGGATGCACTTAACTTCCTGTTATATCACACGATATGGTCAATAACAGTTTTAAAATATCTGAAAAACAAACTAGCTTTGGGCTATGTTCACGCTCCAGGGAAATGCAACCCGCACCTGATTTTTTTTTGCCCATATGCTTCGATCAGACTTTCTCACTGCAGTCAGAATGGACCAATTTCCGATCCTTTCACCTCCAAAAAACTCAGATTTGTGCCACTTTCATGCTGAATCAGATATGCATCAGACCAATTTTGATTATTGTATCCAACTGATTTAAATACCAAAGATTATCCCCCAAGAAATGATCAGAACTCCAGTAGTTTTAAACATTTTTAAGGTTATCGTTCCATAACTTCACTTTTAATATCTTAAAATAACACTGCAACTACAAACATTTAGGAAGAAATAGGAGTTTAACAGTGAAATGTTGAAATGACAGGTATTCATAACAGCATTTAATCAGGTTTGTTTCTTTAAACCTGAGCAACAAAATACCAAGACTGCCTTTTCAATGGAAAAGATTTCATAGATCAACTAAAATATACTTATTTTAAAGGGTGGCTCCAACTTGTATCTTGTTAAAAATAGAGGCTGACACGGTTTTATATGTCAGATTGCAAAGCAAGCATCTATTGCCAGCAGCCGATTGGCTGAACTATCTTTGCGACTGGGAACCCTTCAGTCTCTCTAATTAACACATTATGTCTCATTTACACAGGGGTTATGTACCAGACTATTTCTTGGCCAACAGCAGTTGCCAGGCAACCAGTAGAGAAATACAGAAAGGTCACTGGCATTGACCTTGTTACAAAGATAGAGAATGTGAATGACGAGAGCGATAATAATCCCTATAGTGAAGTGCTTTAATAACAGCCGTCAAACTATTGAAAATAGGATAGTCACAGGATTAATTGTTTTAATGATACAAACTCTAAGAAAGCTGAACAAGTCAGATGACAGATTCACCACAGCAGTTCTTTTAGTTTAAAGTCAACCTAACATCTATGGTTTTTGTGTTGTGAAAGATAATAATATCTGTATTCCTGCTTGGTAAACACATCAGTGGAAAAAAAAAACAAAAAAAAAACGTCTTTAAATGATGACCTTTTAGGGTGATAAAGGGAATGCTTTACGGCCATCAAGAAAGCGTTGTCTTATATTAGAATAATGGAGAAAATATTAAAATAGAAAATTGTAACCATGACGATCCAAACTGTTGCCTTCCAGGAGTTGTATTTATGGAAAAATAAGCATAATTACGATGCTCATGTGCTCGACATCCTCTCTCTTCAGCATTTAATGGCTCAAGACCTCACAAAAAGAACGATTTTATGATTTATTTTTTCTTGTTAGGCAGAGGTCAGTTTCTTATCCAAGGTTTTTATCTATAAACTTAAAACTGTCTAATATCTCCATTATATTGTACTGATTGTACAGCTTATCACAGCTCTTACTATGGCTGTGCTGTGTAAACTAGCTATAAAGATATAGCCATTTTCTAGTAATATCTATGGTATTAGACAGAAACGTCCAAAAACAAAAAAAAAAGATTTATTTTCCAACAAATATTTTCCATTTCTATTCTAACCGCTTTTAATTGATGCAAAGCATCAATATACTTACAAAGAAGCCATCAAAGAATATGTATAAGCATTAGGGTGTAGTTTTAACCAACACAAAAAAAGAAAAAGAGGAAAAGCATCTCAAGTTAGAATAAATTGTAACAGACTAAGTCAAAGTTATCTTGGTTGAAAAACATCAGCAGAAAGACTGATAATGTAATCTTGGGTCTCAGCAGCAACATTGTCCATGATGGAGAAACTTTTTAATAACCTGTTGGCTGTGTGTAAACGATCCAGCTGAAGCCAAGAACACTCATTCTGCAGCCAAAATCTAGGTGGGAATAAAAAGACCCCAAAAATTTAAGGAAGAGATAAAACCCCATCAGCAGGTAGGCACTGATAGTGGTTAAGTTTATGTCACCATGACCAATGAAAATCACCTATAAACACAACTTTGGGTCAGTTTAAGAGCTCTTAACACAAGAATAAAGATGATTCCCATCAGAAGATTTTCATGCTGATTTTTGCCCTGATCTTTCAATGTCAGGGACCCACAGGTCAGGGGCTTTAGGCCCCGGTAATCAGAGCGATAATCCTGCCGTGTGGCTGTTAATAGTGATCATGTCTGCTGGGTAGATGTTGGGATTGCTCTGATTTACAATCTGGGCAATCCAACACGTTGCATTGTCTTGGCCTGACAACTTATCAAGAGTGACGCAAGCATGTTGGTATCAGATGCTAAATTATTTTAAATCTGAACTTTTACAGCTCCTGGATCAAAGGCACAGATTCAGGAGTTGGCCGAGAGACCGTCTCTGCAGCCAAGCCGTGATCTCTCCTCCTGCAGAGCTGTCAGCAATAAACAATAAAAAAATGTATAAATATATGTATAAAGGAGTACACTTCACCCAGTAGGTTTACATGAAGAGCCAGGAGAGTATTTTTTCAACAAAAAGGGAGTGCTCTCATAACTCCACTTAATTACTTTGTTACTGAACTGTCATGAAATTGTTTATTAATTTATACCCACATTAACTTAAAATGTAAAAACTTGGCAGTGAAAAATATATTCCGATTTATAAAAATATTTACATTTTGGTTCTCGCCGTTTTTAACCACAAATATTTTTTGTATTTACTTTCAGACACTACAAAAGGCAGCGAGAAATTCCCGACAGCCTGGCCGGTTTGAGCGAACAGTCACTTGTGTGTTTGCAGAGGTCTGCCTCTCAAAACAACAACAACGGATCATAATCCTGATGAACTAACTGCACTGCACTTAATACGAATTTTGTCCCCATTTTACTCCCACTCATCAAAGCGAATAAAGCCAAGCTCCTCTCAATCGCATCAGCCAATGTACACAAGACACCAGCAAAGGAAAGAAAACCAGATAGCTCCTCCTTATGCACATCAGAGGGGTCTCTACACTTTGCTCTTATGTGCACAAGTTTCCAAGTGAAGGAGTTGGGCGACTTTTTGACGTTCAAAAGGCATTCGGTGCGAATGAACCATGAGAGAAGTTGAAACTTTTTAGCTGCAGTTTAAAGCAAAATATATGATGAAAAAGGGAAACAGTGGCTTATGGTGCCTATAGTATAATTTACTGAGGTGACTGAACAAAACCATTACCAGTCGCCTTCAATCAGCTGCTTTCTCTCATTCTGCTAATTATCCAGCCACCAAAAGTAGGACTGAAACTGATGATGGAGGTACAGAAACTTCCACTAACCAATTCATGCAGACTTTTAAGAAACATTTAACTCAGGTAGTTAAACTGAGCAATAGGATGAAAAACAGGACAACAGTTACAAACCATGTAACTGGGTGGGTAAAAACACCGTATTAGGATCTTGATAACTTCATATTTCATTTTTTTGTCATTTTATGATTAAGCAGGTTTTTAGGGGCTGAATTTATGAAGATCTTCATAATCCAATGAGGACAATAAAGACTGAGCAGGATGGAAAATCCGGTTTTAAGCAATTTCACAGCGAAGCTTAGGCAAAGAATGTTATTATAATTCTGTCAACTTTCTGAGAAACAAAAGAAAAACGTTTTTTTCTAGAACTGGAATCCAAATGTTATCGTTTTCTCTCTGTATAATCATCATACTGCTAATATTCAGTGTTTTTTATGATGTTGTCGTTCAACCATACTGTACAACTATTCAAAAGATGCCCAATGACATAATCTGGCCTTGAAACTGAGAGCTTGAAGGACCTTTCTGAGTTCTTTCGTTGCAAACATCTGTTTCATTAAGAGCTCACAGGTTGTGTGACGTGCAGCACGAGAAGCACGTCAGACACAGTATATTAGACACACACATTGCTGCTGCAGCAGCAGAGACATTTTAATCCTAATAACAGAGCTTCAAGTATGCGAGCTGTTCTTCACAACTAAAAACAGCAAGTCGAATAAAACCCCTCAGTCTTTGTAAAATCAAGATAAACAATCATAGAGGACCTTGCAAAATAAATGACACTCCATAAAAGTGTTTACACTTCAACATTTAGCAATGAAAATTTGTAAATACAATATAGAGTATTTTATCACTAATTTATATGACAGTTCAAGTCAAGGTACTGAATTATCGTAAAATGGAAGGAAAGTGACAAACTGTATTCAACATGTTTGTTTTGGTTTTTTTTTTTTTTTGCTCTTTTTACACATAAAAAATTAAAAGGCAGGTGTGCATTTGGATTCAGCCATTAAGTAAACTTTCTGTAAAATCATTTTTTACTACAAGCTCCAGGTTGTGGGGGTTTGTCTCATCAGCTTGGTAAATGTAGAGACCATATTATTTGCCTTCTCTTCTTTGTTCAACCAGTTTGACTGAAATCCAGCTTCTTTACAAAACTCTGTCAACATGAGGTTTTATATACCTTACCAAATCATCTTGATTTTAGGGACTCATACACCTAAAAGTTGATGTCCTGGTGGAAAGAGAACCCGTCACCCCAAAGTCTTATGCAGTCTTTAAGCAAGTTTTCCACAGTTTTTTAGCTTAAGCTGTATTCCTGTTGTAACCTTCACCTTATATTGCACATCTTTCCTTGCTGAGGAAGAGCATTCCCACAGCAATGCTATAACAAACATGTCGAACTTTAGTGATTAAGTCTCCAGTAAAGTGGAGAGTTGGCCTTCAGCTGTACAATGTTTTACACAAAGACCAGAAACTTCTACTCAAGTTTCATCTCAGCAGCTTCGATCACATTTCTATACTGCTCAATTTATTGCAATCTAAACAAGACTTTTTTTTTCTTTTCATTGGCCTTCTTCATGCTGGACTTACATTAATGTCACACAAGTGGAGCTGATCGCAGCCCTTTCAACATATTCTCCTACCTGAGCTGTGATCCACTGCATAGGTTTGGAGTTGTCTCTTCCCTTTTGCTGTACAATTCTCTACAACTGGCCCATATATTTGTTTGTTTGCTGATGTTATCTAATAAACTAATGAAGCCTTCACAGAGTAGATGTGTTTATACAGCAGTTGGACTGGATTTTATCTAGAGACATCCCAGTAAAGGGGAGTAAAGAGAAATACAGGCCTTAACCTCACCTCCAACGTTTTTATTAGATTATATTGCAAATACAGGCTGCTAAATTGGTGGTGCAATCGGGTTTTTTTTGCATGTGCAAAAAAGTGGATATGTTACGGATGATCGACAAAGACTGCAGCGCAACTGTTAAGTTATGCAAACTGGTTTGGCTGTAAAGCAGAGGTGAGACTAAGCTGAGGAGGTGGAGGTAATAATCAAAACTAATATAAAACAATAATTATAGTTAACTTTACATAGAAGGTCCATCTAAAAGTGCTGCAAACATAAAAAAAAACTAAAGTCAAATATAAACATAAAAATGAAAAAGTTGTCTGTTGTCCCTCTGCAGCTTCTTTTAAAAGTCCATTTTGATTTTGTTTGTTTTGTTTGTTTTTTTATAAACGTAATACAATATTTAAGTCCAGTCATTTTCTTACATTTTGGTTCAACTGTGTAAAGATTGTCTGCAATCCTGCTACATTTATTTTTACTGGCCTGCATATTATTCTACTTAGTTTTGATGATCCGAAAATGTTTACGGAAACATAGAATATCTCTCTATCCTCTGGCATTGAACAAATTCTTCCTTTGTCGCCGAAATAACCACAGAAAATGTTTGTGTGCGAGTTTAAACCTCACTGTCAGAAGTGCTAAAAAAAAGACACAAATAAACTGTGCGAGTTGGAATTTTTGAAAATGTGTACATTTGCATATCATCCACCCATAAAATTGCACAGCATGATCATTAGAATATGATCTGCATATTGATCTACTGCAAACACAGGTCACTTTGCACCTTCTTTGAAGGTCTGCTCTCGTCTGCACATGTTTTAGGACGCTTAAACCTTGCAACTTGAAAAGACATATCAACAGTTCAGGGGTTGCAAATATGAAAACAACCTCAGTAAGGAAGGTTTTAAAACTGCACCATTAACAGAAGTCACCTTTTCCACACCAGACCAAGTTCATTTAAACTATATCCTGAATAATAAAGTCTTTCTCATTAAAAGTAAGGTAATAATGCCCCCAAGGTTGCTTTAACTTCCTCACAGCAGTTATTGATGCAGGTTGGCGGCCTTATATATTTTTCAATTAAGTAAGAAAGGAAGGCAAACAGCCACCCTGCTAAACAATCATCCATTGTGACTGAGGTTAACAAGTTGGTTGTCATAGCAACTGATAATGCACACAGCTTCCTTAAGAATACTTGTGGAAACAAGAGAAACAAGCCAGCGGGGTCATGTTTCCCATCTCTTATTGGTTCCAATATAAACTGTCTGGTCGCTGTCATAGAAACAAAATCAAGGATCTCACAACAAAAGCAAGAAACTGAAGAGGCAGCTCTAAACCCTTAAGACAAGGCTATAGTGTTTCTATTCCAGACAATAAAAAGTGCATAAACTGACTCTTTTGTTTACCTCGTAGAAGTTCTGGAAGCCCTCATCAGTGAGGGTGATGGAGATTGAGAAGATGGAATAGGTGGTGTTTTGGTCGAAGCCGGTCTCACTGTTTCCCCCGAACAAAGCCAGCGCCCAACACCTACAGAAAGACACCGATTGTCATTCACACAAAACTTCAACATCCTGACAGTAATCAAATGAAGTGCTAAAATGTGTGCGTGCTGTTAGGCGACAGAAATCTCTCTTCACATTTTCTGGCTGCTATCCTGCAAGAGCGATCCAAAAAAAATAAAAAATAAATAAATAAACACCTGAAAAATTAGGCGGATGATGTGTCACGCTATTATGTGTTCATCCTTCATGGTGGAAAGGCTTTTATCAGGAGAGAAATTGAAAAAATTAACTTGTGCACTCCGAAAGAAAAATAGGATAAAGTATAAAGGAAAATAAATATGTATTTTTCCTCATCGCATGCGTCTGTAGGGAGGTGGTCTGTTAGCTCGTATGCGAAAAATCGTAGGTAGTTTGGACGGCACGTCACACTTAGCCACTCTGGGAGCAGGTTTATAAATGCAGTCGTGTTCATGGCCGCTTTTTCTGGGCAGGGTCTACATGTGTGTAGATTTAGCTCAGTCGTTTTCAGGGCATGGGCTACAGCTGCCTGGTTCTTTATGCTAAGCATCTTACCTGGATCAAGGAGAAGAGTTGTCTGACTGTCAGATCTTGGTCTAAACTACTCATTTCAGGTGGAAAAAGTTTAAGGTATTCAAGGTCTGGAAAATAAATGGTGAGGTCCAGAATCTACTTTTCTGGAGGTTCATTGTGAAGTTTTCAACATTTTATGATCATTTGGGGAGTTGTGTCATCAGCTGGTGTTGCTTCATTGACTTAAGTCCAAAATCACCGCATCAGTTCTAGACCACTTCCTGCTTCTCTGTGCTTCTCCACAAATCAAAGAGATGCTGAATTTGTTCTATAGCATGATATGACACCTGTCCACGCTACCAAAGGTGCAAAAGCTGGTTTAATGAACACAGTGTTATTGAGCTGATTGGACCCAACCTAAGCACTTAGAGAGTCTATGTAGTATTCTAGAGGGCGAAGAATGCAGGTGAAAGTAACCTGGGTTTCTATTACACCTCGAAAAAACCACAGGGTAGTCGCCTCCATGCCTAATTGATGCTGCAATACATATAAAAAGGAGGCCCGACCAGGTATTCTAAGCAACATCAGGACTGTACGTTGGCATCCTTGGTCTGATTTTTAATTAGCCACATTCAGTAGTCATTAAAATCATCAAATATACATGTTTGACTTATGTATATATAAACTGTATAATGATAAGAGTTTTACTTTTTAAGCCAAATGCTTAAAATGAAAGAAATTTTCTTAGAAATTAGAGTGATGTACCTTCGTTTGCCCACTTCTACTGAAGGGGACAACATCTGCCCAATTTCCAACCGCCCTCTTGGCTTTTCATTAAATTCTGCAAAGCCACTCTTCTGCGTCAGTGGCTTGCTCTGACAAGAAGCTGAGAGCGAGCGCGCTCTAAAATTCACTGCCACCATTTATCAACAAGTGAACTGCACGCACAGAATAAACAGGAATATTTTATCAAGGAGCTCTCCAAGTGGCGCAGATGGTAAGGGGAATATTGGAAGGGCTCTCAGCATTGTGGGACTTCACCAGGTTTGGCAAATCACTCTGCCACTTAGCAACGAGAGGCTGACATGCTCTCGTGCAGCCACATCCAAGGATGAAAACGTATGAATCACACTGCTGAGTGCGGCGGTGGCAGCGTCTATAGTACTGAAGATCAGACTCAAACGCTGGGAGCAAGAAAAGGATTGCATACACCCTGCAAATTGAGGAGGTTTTAATTGCGATCTGGAGTGCCCTCTAAGCACAAAAACAAACAGACCAAAAGCAATAACACTCACTTCTTCCTCAACACAGAGAGTATGCTTCCTGTGCCCTCATGGCCAACCAGCCATGAGATGTAGTGGAGGGGCTTCACCCTGAAAGGAGGAGAAAAGAACATAAAAAAAGAGAAAAAAAATGATGCAATCTATCTACAGTCAGGGCAATACATGGCATGTTTGGGTTGGTTTAATTCTATGTTTACATGAAGAGACACCCCGCTGCAGGCAGACGGCATAGTGTAGGAAAAAAAAGAAGAAGAAAGAAAAAGATATAGGTTTGATGCAATCCCTCTAAAAAGAGGTGAAAGCTTTGTCAGTCATAAACTACGGCTCACCTGTAGTATTTCTCCTGGGGGGGAAGAGCCCAGGTGATGTTCAAAGCATGAACCTTCCTAACAGGAACAACTGCAAAGGGAGAGAACACAGCCGGTACTGAAAGACTGAGCGGGTTAACGCCTCGTCAGTTCGCATATGTTCACACGCCATCATTAAGTCAACCATCAACCTGTTTTTACAATCTCGCAAGTCGTCGAGACTTATTTATGGGCTGAGCTGGAACACGCCAGATGTGTGCAGGCGTCGGCAGCCAAGTGGATCAGTACCTCTGTAGAGCTTGCAGAAGGCTGGGGTGTCAAAGGGATCCAACAAAGCAGAGAAATCCGGCTTAGGAAGACCACTGTAGGCGCAAAATATGTAAAAATATACAAGTTAGTTAACCTGCATTCATATTTCAGCACTTTTAGCTACACCTATTAAAACTGTTGATAAAGATGTGCAAGCATTTTTTACTCATTATTTTATGGCAGTGGGATAATATAAGACACAAACATGAAAAGAAATCTACCCTTTAACATACATTGATTCAGTGAGAGAAATTACATACATTTTTTTTTTAGATTTTAAACATTGTTTTTTTAAATCACCACTGGTACCATCACTGACTCATACGTTTGATGTTGATTTGAATTTCTAGAAAAGTCCATTAGTAATCCTTGGCATTCTCCATTTCTCCAAAGTACAAATACAAATCGACACAGAACTAGACTGGATGAAGACTCGCATTTCTTTAGCCACCATGTACAATAACAGGTAGCACAGGAGGTTAAATAAAGACAAAAAATCCCCCAACTAATTGTTGTTTATGTTTAACCTGTTGGGTAAATCATGTTGTAATCCAGCTGTGATTAATAAAAAAATTAAATAAAAAATACAAATGACAACAAAAACAACAAGGGTTAGGGTTACAAGGGAAGTGGTACCCATCTATTTAAGAAAAAATGGTAAAAATGATGGCGCTTCGGCTAGATCATCCTTTAATTAAATGTTTCCTAATCTTTTCACCCATATTTAAAAGCAAAATCTTTTGTAAATTTTATTTATGAATATATTTTACATTCTACACGTACCACGGATTGTTTATTCATATTTAATTGTGTTTCTTTAGAACAATGCAGCCAGCACTTCCTTTTTTTCTACATCAGAGTTCTGCATACTGACCTCTTCCAGTTTAACACCTATGATGAACAGGGATGGTGTGGGTAAATCTCTGGGATCAGCTGATAACAGATCATCAAAAAAATTTAAATAATCAGTCAGGAAACATTGGTAAATCCCTTGATCAATGGAGGGGATGAATGTGACACTGAGGAAACATTTCAATATTAAATATAGACGTTCATATTAAATTTAAACAGGTTTATGATCGTTTCTTTTTCATTTTGTGTCACAGGACAGCACATATCATACTGCGCTTTCGGATCTAGTAAAGTTGATTTACTGTGTAATATGAACTTAAATTAAATGTTTTGAAGATTATTATGATGCAATCTGGCTTTAGTTTCTCCTCTCAGGCCCCATCTCTGGCACCAGTTTCCCATGTCTCCATAATATGTACCTTGGACAGTTGGACTAAGGTACATTGGCACATTTTCACACCAAGATGTTTGTTTTTTTTAAACTGATGAACGTTTTGTGGATGTTGGAGTATTCAAGTTTTAGGGCACATTTTATGCACACACGAACTTTATAAATGACACCCCTGTATGGAGGATTTTTACTGCCATAAATCAAGAGCGCACATACACTTTTCAAAAATTCCTCTTTTCTCCCTCAAATCTTGCTTCTTGTTTACAAAACTTCTCTCTCGCTTACGGATCAGATTTGCGCTTGAAAACCTCTCTGCTCCCTTGAAACACATTCTGCTCGCTTACAAAACGGGTGTTACCGTTGCCAAGCAACCATCCAGCCAATAGAATGACAGTGTTTTGCTGGGTGCGCTTGACACGTTCTAGTCGGTGAGCTTGTGTAAACTGCAGCAATTAGCCGTAGTAAAAGGACTTACGTGAGGGTTTTGGGTTGGGTGTTGCTGAAGTATTTTTTCCATATACCTCGTAGGCAGCCACAATGTACTGTAGCCGTACAAGCTCACCCAATGAATATCAAAATCAATATCACGCAATATCAGCACTGTGGTTGGTTATATAATAATACTATTGAATATCATCCCGTATTTTCACATAGGTGCATCTCTTAAAGTAAAAATAATCTCAAACTAAAATAATTAAAATGTGGAAAATTACACCACGCCCACTATAAAGCACAAGGAAAGGTCTGTGATGCTGTGGGCCTGTGTCTTCCAAGGCCCCAGTTACTGCAGCAAAGAGAGGCGTGTTGGTCCGACCAAACCCAAGCTTGGAAACTTCAATTTAGGCATCTGGACGTGAAGTTTTGTAGAAGACGTTTCACCTCTCATCCAAGAAGCTTCTTCAGTTCTGACTGATGCAGGAGAAAACAGGGATAAATATAATCTACAGGTGCTGGTCATAAAATTAGAATACCATGAAAAAGTAGATTTATTTCAGTAATTGCATTCAAAAGGTGTA
>JAUZNJ010036553.1:0-11805 GCA_034780135.1 Jordanella pulchra
AAGGTGTCTGCCTCACGGACTAAAACTGGTAGTTGGTTCCACAGGAAAGGAGCCTGATAGCTGAAAGATCTGCCTCCGATTATACTTTAGAAACTCTAGGAACCACTGATAAACCTGCAGATTGTTGGTGTCATGATTGTCTTTTTATTTCTCTGATACAAAGAAAACAACATGTTGCGGTAGTGCAGTATGTTTATTTTGTTTCCCAGCTGAGTTGCTGACTACTCGAGCTGTAAGGTGTAAAACAAAGAGACAGCCTGGGGATAGAACTGTTCTTTTGGTCGCTCATTTTAGCCAACCATGTTCTGTAATGTCGAGCGGAACATAAAAGTCTAAACGGTCTGTGAATGAGATCAGTGGAGTTGGGCAATATGTTAGCGGCACTATTATTCTGACCCTAGACCTGTACAAAACCTGAAGCAGGAGAACATCAGCCCAACTGATTTCTCTGCAGACCTTGTTTGACGCAGGCTGGACCTGTGCTGTTTTGTGGATGAGCCAAATCAAAGAGCGATTGGTGAATAAAACAGCAAATGGCAGTAGAATATGACTACCAGCTCCTGTAGGATGCTGCTTTAAAGCATTGAACTGCAGAAGGACGAAGCCCACAGCTTCTGTTGAGCCTTCTTCAAACGGTATCCACGTGTGAGGACCAACTTAGATCCAGATAAATGGTGGTTCCTTGGAGCTTGAAGTGATCAAGACTTAGTGCTTTGATCTAAAATTGACCCATGAGTATGGTTAAAGTCTGGATGGCCACAAAAATTAACTTTGCCTCCTAATAATTTCTTTTTATTTAGCACACCTAGTCAAATTTTATACTTCAGTCAGATTGAGAGGCTCTGGCACGGCTTAAAAATGTCATCAAAAAAGAAAAGGCGCATAAAATTACTCTCAACTTGAATGTGATTTTAAGCAGACTTTTAAGTAAAAAAAAACAAAAAAACTAAGGAAATGCAAGTTTGTGGCGTTTCTATTTGGTTAAAATGAATTAACCAGCCACCATAACGTGTGGTGTTGTCATATGTTGTTGTTCACATTAAATACTATAATATACAGAAGTCAAAGCTACATTCCAGCACTTACTACAGATCAGTAACGAAAGAAGTTAAATGAACGTGTTGCTATCAGAGAAGTGTTTTTTTACATTAAATGTCAGCTAATTGGAACATCCAGCAAGACAGCAACAGCAGAAACAGCTCATTCATGCGAGTTAAATGTTCAATATGTCAGAGTTGATTTGAAAAAAGTCCTCCCATCTCATTTAACTGTTTTTAAAAAAGCCAAAAACCACCTCAAGTGAGCGTAAAAACATTTAACAAATTTGAGGGAGTTTTTTTTTTCGAATTTTGACGTTTCCATGAAGCTTTTCTAAAGCAATACTTCAAAATGCCCATTAGACAAAACTGATGGAAACTTGAAACATTTAAGTGTGAAAAAAGCATAAACAGATCACCTTTCCAATAGTGCACAAAGTTTGAAAATGAATGTTAAATGTCACTGAATTCAGAGGTTCCTCTACATATGTGTGAAAAAAACAGAAATCATGTCGTCTAAAAAAAGTTTTGAAAACAAAACATAATACGACTAAAAAATTGACTCCTTTTAGATACATCAAAGCTTTTTCCTTGATAAGTTCAAATCTTTTGTTGACACATTTAACATTAAAATAGTCTCAGTGGGAAAATGTTAGTAAAACTAAATATCCCCCAAAGCTCTATGCTAGAAAATGATGGCAACCTTATTCGGGTCTGGTTTAACTGCCTTTTAAATGCCACCATAATTCACTGAAAGCATCCAGTATGGATGGACATAGCTTTGAAGCTGACTAAGAGCAATGGAAAAAATGAGTGAAAGCTTATTTGTCAAATTTAGACAAGAAAAGCAGAGAAACTGAATCGTTCAGTTCATGGCCAGGACCTTTTTACAGTCTAATCAAATAAAGTGACGGATGGAGGCTTTTCTCATGTCCAAATCAGACAGTTCTAATGCTTCAGATGCTATTGTAAGGCAGGACTAACAGACAAATCTGCAGCTGCCAGGGTGCTTGCCCTTTATCTAAAAAATCGAAAACGATCTCCCTCGGGCTTGCCTCCATTTAATGCATCCTAATACATATTTAGAACTATGGTACATTTAGAGTGAATTTGCCTTGTTCTAGATTTGGTATGTAAAACTCCCACAGATCAGCGCTGATATAAAACCTTGGCTTGTCTTATCTGAATTATGCTATAAGATGTGTGCACAGAGGGGACCTGACCTTTCCTGTTATTGCTTCTTAGATATTCAGCTCACTGCCCTCATTTTAAGGCCTGATTAAGCTGCCAGTGGATACAGTGGAAATGGCTTTGATAGAGCAGCTTTAAGCGAAATTGTTGTTTTCAAAGCTGCATATCAGAATCAGCTGTAATGGCAAAGTCTGTATGCACAAACAAATGAAAATAAGAGATGCTGGTCAGCATTGAACAGACATTGCCAACACTGATTATTGTTTCAAACTGTGTTCATGCATTAAACTGGTGATTGTCAGAGTAGATGATTAGAATGGACTTAAAGCATTTCTGGTTCAGTGCTAGTAGTTAGTGCATCAGGTTTAACAGCAGTTAGACTGCAGAACTTCAATATTCTTTTATAGAAAAAGGTGGAATACCTTACAGCTATGGTTGGTAATGTTGGGAGAGCCATTAAGATTTGAAAGCGACACTCCACCTCCCCCCCCTCCTCCCTCTGTTCAAACCCTACCTCGCAAACTCCAACACGCATCTCGCAGCAGAACTCAGCAAAGCAGAGTGGAGCCGACTCAGCCAATCCTTTCAAAACCCTTGGACTTCATCATAACTACCTCATGTCTCATTCACCTGTAAATAATCTGTATTATTTTTGTAGCTTTTAAGGTAGCATGCTAGGTTTAGAAATACTAACCATCTGAGTTTTGTTGTGAATAATTCTGGCTACGGCCAAATCTGATGAGCGTGAGGAGGAGACAGGGATGAAGGCATCTGATTGTTTGTTTGTTTTCCACTCGGACTGAAGGCAGGGATTAGAGTTTTTGGAGGGTAGCGGCTCTCACAGATGTGTGATTTTTTTGAGTAGGGTATTGAGTACTCTCAGGATGAAAGGAGCATTTCACTAAGTGTAACAAAAAGTGTCTCTGAACAGGATACCAACTATAGCTTTAAGGTTGTTAAGCTTTTACTGCATTGAATTATTTGCGGTTACATAAAACAATAATGACTTGTAGTTTTGTTGTCAATCATGCTTGAGGCATGGTGCAGGTTTACTTTTAACCACTGTAGGTTTTAATTGCAAACTGCAGCCGTCAAACCAAACCCTGATGATCAGATGAGCCATCTATCTGGATAAATCTAACATCTATTCATACAAACAGTCACTTACCTTATGTGTTCTCTGTACTCCCAGGCTGAATCATTGTCACTGAGCTCCTCCAGTTCTACATCCAACCACTCAGCTCCACCTTCATAATGTCTCCTTCCCTATAATCAATACGACAGATTTCCACTTTACCTTCAACATGCTCACCTCTCAGAAAGTCTGCCTTACATTTCTTCTCCCCTTTGGCCCCCCCACCTGCTACTATAGACTCTTTTAATTGGTTTCTCCTTGTAGGACTGATCTAATGAGTCACCTTTTGGGGAATTGTTTTCAAACAGATTTCTACATGTGGGTCAGAGGATTAAACATCGAAATGAGACAGATTTCTTCTGCTGCGCCCAGTTAACAAAACTATGGACATCTTTCCACAGACTGGTCTCTTCCCCATCATCCTTTTGACTTAAGAAACATCTGGATATAGTGGGCAGAACTATTTCTATCAACAAAATTTGGCTTTCACTCAATTTGCAATAAGCTTGAATGTCTGAAGGTCCTTCCTTGAAAGTTCAGAGCTAGCTTATCTATTTAAAGTTTTAAAAGCTTTCTATTTGTCAGGATTAAGTGAAAAAAACATCTAGCAGGAGTCTCATAGAGCTTTACATAAAAGAAACTTGTTAAGCCTCGCATATAAGGTTAAACGCTTATCATGACTGCTTCCACGATGACTGGCCACGTTCTGAAGTCAGTGTTGTCTCTTTCTAACTTCATCCAAAGCTTTCTTTTTCCTTCTACATTTTTCTCCTTGTGGAAGAGAGAAAATGAAGTAAAATCCAGTCCTCTACAGTGAACCTATACAGAAAAGCTACAAGAGTTTTTTGAAGTCTTAAAACAAAAACCAAGAACAATTATTTGGTCATTACAGTGAAAAAGAATTAATTGTTTTCCCTTTGAAATCATTGGGACGTCACCAAAATAGGACATCAAGTAAATTGATTTTAGAAGAATTAATTACATAAAGTGCACAGATGTGTTCTCAGAAAATAGTAGAGGGGTGACCTCTCCGTCCCTATTAGCCTTGCCTTAAAATCAATACTTGAAGTTGAGGGAATAAGGGGTTTACTGCTATCATTACCGGGTCAGTGAAGAGCTGCACCTGGAGATGAGTCGAACTAAAGTCTCAGTAAATTGCTTTGGGATTATTAAAAGGTTCTGCTGGGGGCCTTTAGAGAATATGTTTGAGAAGCAGAAAGGAGAGAAACTAAGTGCAAAAAGAAAGAGCAGGGAGTGCGAAAGAAAGATGGTAATAACTTATGATAAGATGTGCAGATAAGAGAGCCCATCCCATCTGTGCACTATTCCACTGAGATATCTCATTAGAGGACCTGAAAATGGAGGTTACCACATCTAGTCCAATTGTGAAGGATAATAACCATCTGGATACCAACTTGAAAACCTTGCAGAGTTCAGGTAAGTCTGTGACACGTTTCATTTGCTTACAGTATTTAGGTAACTACCAATAGGGGATTTTTCTTCAGTCGCACATGTAACCAAAGAACTATACCGTTCATTCAAACAATCCAGTGAAGTTCAACATTGGATTCACGTATGTTTCTGTGGAGACAATTCAAATAAATTCAAATCTATTTTGCAGAATGGCCAAAAACATTTGAACTAAAGAGAGAATCCTTCGGACAACTTAAATGTCAAAACCATTCTGGTATTTACAACCAGAAGATCCTTCAACACAAACAATATAAGGAGCGCAACGTCACAGCATGTAGTGGTATATGGCGCGGTAATGGTGCCAAAATTAAGACTATTGGGCACCCAGGGGTGCTATATCCGTTCCGATGCCAGCTACTGATCTGATCAATGATAGACTGCCACAGGTAACTGAGCAGCCAGCGCTAGCAAATGAGATGCTGGAGGTAGTCATACAGATGAATACATAGAAATCTCATAGAGTGCTGAAAAGCGTAACTACATCTCTGCCACATTTGCTGAGTCATAAAGAGGGTAAAATGCCTCTTATGTATAAAACCTGGATTCATTCAAATTGCTTGGGTTTTCAAACTACATCAATCAGAAGTACCTTCAACAGGTAACAATTAAAATCCTATTAATCGTGTTTGAGCCAAAGTCTCTGCGATTTTCAGCACAATAACTGATTTTTACTGCATAGGGGGACGGTTTAATTAAAAATGCTATGGATTCTCATGCAGAATGCATGCTTTTACTAATTTGTTTACTGGTGTTTGCTGCCTACTTTATTAACTCAATTCAATTTATTTATATAACACCAGTTCACAACACATGTCATCTCAAAGTAGCTTACAAAGGCCATTCAAATCATAAAAGTCAGATTAGTTAAATGTTTTCTATAAAGCACACCAGACTCCATTCATCCCATCAAGTCATCAGGTTAAGACTGGACTAACTTGATGAGATGAATGGAGTCTGGTGCTGCTGCTGCTGGTTGGAAAACCAGCAGCCACACGGTCCTTTCTGGAACCAGTTTACATCCCTTTGAATAGCCTGTTATTAGCTTTGGATAGGCTGGTGTTGGCATTGGGTAGCACACGTTGGCTTGTCATCCACTATAATAAATTCACGAAACTGAAGTTGGCTTATGATTGCACCTAAAGGGCTATCCCGCCATTCTTCTCACAGCCTTAGAGCTCTTTAATGTACTTAAAAATTACAGTTTTTAGACTCTTCAAACCTGGATTATATTTTGCAAAATAAACAGAAGACATATTTGTTAAATCTTTATTTAATTTGTGAAAATATAATAAATGTCTACTTGTGAATCGCATCAGAACTGTTCTGTTAAAAAACTACAGTACTTAGACTTTTCAAACCAAATAATCTTAAGATTTGGGAAATCTTTATCTAATTTGTAGAGTTCAATAAAGGGCCATACTGCTCTTTTTTCCCTTGCTGTTTGCAGTTGTTTTTCTTTCTTTAACCCACATGGTCACATAGCAATAAACTAGTATTAGATTCAATTCAATTTGATTTCTGCTGGACTTAGCAGCAAGACTGAAGTAAATATTCAGAAATCATATCATTCTAGCAGTAAACTGTACAATCATAGCAATCAGATTTTTAAAACTGTTTATTTAAGACAGCTAGATTAGCTTAAAAACCTTGCTTTATTAAGGCAATTACAAATAAATGTATATATTTGTACGTAATGTATTTCAACTGATCAGTTACTGGGTTGCATATATTAATGTAGATTATCTAAACCTTATAATTTAACATTACATGCACTAATAGTATATAAGCACTTGATGTACTCACCCATTGCAAATGGCCTGCATTTGTAAACCACTTTATCATGTCAAAGGACCTCAAAGCAATTTACACTCAGTCATTCACCCACTGATGGTGGCAAGCTAAACTGTAGCCACAGCTGCCCTTGGGCTCAATGAAATAAGCAAGGCTGCAGTATACAGGTCCCATCGAGCCCTTTGATCACCATCAGAAGAAAAAAGGATGAAGTGTCTTGTCTAATACAATGACTGAGACAGAAAGAGCCGGGATTCAAACAGGCGAACCTTCGGTAGCAGGAAGAACTCCGGCATCCTATCCCACTGCAGAAACCATTCAATGTGGAGTAAGAAATGTGTGGAAAAATTTTACACATTATAAATGCTATAGTTGCCTACTGTGAACAAAAGATCCCTGACATTAAATTCCCTCTTTATTCAATCTGACATCATAGGTTACTTAACAAAGTGCCTATGGCATCTGTTGTGTCCTCTATACCACCCTGTGTTCTGTGTTATAAATACTGTAGTCAGACAGTTTTCTATGCAAAGCTCACTTGAAATACTGCACTATGTCTATTATTCAACTTAAGAAAGGCAATGCAATCACACTAGGGGGTTTTGGTAAGATGCCATTAGGAAATTTGAACAGATATGAGGTTCTGAGTTAATCTTGAAAAAAAATAATATTTTTAGTCAGTGATATACTATATGTGCATAAAGTAAATATGAAAAGAAATAAAGAAAACATGATTTAGAAATAATTGTTTGATATACGGTCATTATGTTTCGCTACTGGCAAATGATTCTTACTAATAACTTTAGTTGTACTTCTAAATTCAGTCATTATCTGATGCTCAATGCTGCTTTTAAATATTATGACAATTGACTTTTCTCACAGACCTGAAACCAACAACTTGAGATATAAATAACAGCAGGGTCTCTCTCAGGGCTGTTCTGACATTATTCTGTCTAATCTTTGTGGCCTGATAAGAAAACACTTAATAAGAAATGACTTTGGTTATGCTTGAGGATGGAGGCACACTGATGTCACAGTGGGATGTGGCAATGTCCTACTTTCCCTCTAATTCTGAAGACATCATAACCGACAAAGGGAATACATTTCTAGAATTAAGGGGACATAATTATAGAATTAAAACCTTTTCGAGGCAGTAAGAGATTATTTTAATCCTAAACGACCCCCTTGGTGTTTCTAATTCAATAATACATACAGCATTATTATTCAACTGTACTTGGACTACTACATTGGTCTATACTGTATGATATTCCTTAGAACTGGATATTAGGTAGACCTTCTCCTCCTTCGAGTGTTCTTGACTAAAGACCACATTTTACAAACTAAAGAGTTAGTGACTGCTGTTATGTCACTACTATGTCTGTTATGTCGTCATGATTATGTTTTCTGCCTGCCTTATATGTCAACAGAACCTTCCTGACATTATATATGTTAAGAATGGTACCATGCAAACTAGAATGGTTCTCATGGACAGTGTCAGGATCCAGCAATTTGTCACATGGGTATTATCTTACCACATTAGCCAGATATAATCCTGTTTGCCTCACATTGCTGGCAATCGGGCCATGCCAATATATTAATTACAGATAAGCCATCAAAGTTGTAAATAAAAAATGTTTGACTTTGTAGCTGGGTCTCCATTTTACCTGAATAGAAAGAGCGACCACGCCTCTCCAGCTGATGGGAAACTGCTGGTTAAACTCCAGCACTCCCTCAGGGGATGGGTTAAATTTCACATCCTTCGGGATGTGACCAGCAGTGGGACTTAACCTGTGATACTGGGTCTCATTCACAGTTTAAATCTGGTTTACACCTCCCAATTAGGCAAATATGAATTAAAAAGAAAAGAAAAACAACAGACAGAAGCTCTCTCTGTGGGCTGAAACTAAACTGGGCATATTTCCCTGAACAGATAGTAACTTGTTCAGTAATGGAAAACTGCAGTTATAGTTTTGGGAAACGCTCCTCAGCCAAAAATCACGAGATTACAATGTAAACAAAAGACAAGTTTGTCCCGAAATCGCTGTTGGTTTCAGTAAAACCTGGCTGGTTTCAGCCTTGACAACTAGTCAAAGTAATTTAGACTAGCTAACCTAGCACAGCTACATTTTATAAAGCTGCACTTCAAACAGATCCAACCACCCAAAACTATAACCATGTTAATAGCATTTGTAAGAAACCAAACTGTGTGTAAATCTGTGACGTTTTCAGTGAAATCAGAGTATGTTCAGATCACTCACCTCCTGCTCCTTTCAACACATCCGCTCCAGATAGCTGACTGTGGTAAGATGGCTGCCGGCAAGGACATTGGAGTCTGCGCCGTGAGACATCTAGCCTTTGCTGTTGCTCTGTTCAATTTCATGGGCTGCGTCTTCTAAGGACCCGGTTCTACCTGGACTGGATCCTTCTGTGAAAATAAGGAGGCCGGAAGAGTTTAAGCTTTGGATTCAAACAGGTCCAGCCTTCTCCAGCTTTCACCACCCCTCACTCAGCAGATGGTCTGTCACTTAGCAACTGTGACAGTTGATACACAAATCAGGCAAAGATTGGATGCTGAACTACTGACTAATGTTCTGTTGACTAATTTAATTGAGGAGCTTCAGCAGCAGAACCGTGGTCACAGACATCAGATCTGTTGTTCACTGCACAGATATTGGAATCTGTGTTTATGAATGATGATAAACACAGTCAGATAAACAAAAATAAAATTGACGTTTTCCCAAATAAAACCAAAAAAAATAAAAAAATAAATAAATAAACGCCATCGAAGCCACCCCTGTACTATGCCAAGAGAGGGCTGCTGCAGACAGGCTAACGTTAGCCTTGGCTGAGGTTAGCCTCGGAGGTTAGTGGCTGGTTGCCATGGTTCTCTCAATATTGGAACTTTTTTAAAACTTATGCACTAAATAGGTAAATGGGCCACATAATAAAGCTTGGACGTATAATATTCTAGCCTCAAATGATCTTAAAACGTACTTTTGTGGAGCAACGAAAAAATTAACGTTTAATTTAATAATCTGAGCTATGTGAGCGCTGCTCCGGAAGTTGCTGTCGCCACGGTGCATGCCGGGTAAACTGCCAGCCTTAGCAAGTCTGCTCTAATCGGTAGAGAGGGAGGGGCGAGAACAACATCCGGGGATTTCCTCCGTTCTCAGTCTTGTGTTCTTGTGCATTGGAACAGTACTTGGGCCGAGGTTGATCACGTTTCACAAGTACACGAGAACGCACAAGTACGCATATTGAAAACAGCCTATGTGTGGAAATGTATACATATGATATTTAAAAACCCATGAATTTTTTAATGTAAAGGCTTCTTTTACTTTACTGTTGTGACAGCTTCATCTACACATTTCATATTTTTTTATGAATAACCTTCTTTATCAATGTGTTTTGAACCACTTTAGATTTGTTTAACTTTGAAAATATAATTTTGAAAAACATTTTTATTACATTTTCTCAAAACACAAAACACAGAGACTGGCTCAGACATGACAGAAAAGGAAAAAAAACATAATGTAGGCATATAGGCCTAGTAAATAAAGACACAATTATGAAAATGAAAATAAATGACAGTGGGCACTTCCATCCAACCTTCCCCCACTCAGTCTCCCAGTCAGCGCAATATCCCAACAAGACTCAGTACACAGAATACAAAAATATAGCAAGGCTAAAAAGTGCCTGTTGAATAGAGCGCTTAGAACGAAGTTACAAAGACAGGTTAGGCTGATCTAGGAAATCCACAAAGCAAGGTGGATGACAGCATTGGCCCAATGTATTTTTGTGTTTTGTTGTCTACATATATAAATTTTTTTCTGCAACCAGTTATTTTCTGTAACAATTACCAGGAGTGAAAATCGCAAATTCCTTATAGGTTAAAAAAACAGAATTCAATATATGGTTAAAATTTGTGTTACTTGAATCAAAGTGGTTTAAAGGTAAGCATAAGGGCTATAATGCCACAAAATCTTGTGTGACTGCTTGATTTGCATTAGTAGGGCTCAATGATCAATGATTGGGTCACACGATCCGGCAAGCGACCCATGCTATAATGGCCTACAAACGACTCGGCTCAGATCGGCACACAGTGGAAACATCAGACCCGGGTCGACCCACGCTACCATTGAGCGCAACGTACGCACGTCAACAAACTGTATTTCTGATGTAACAAGCCAAAACAGCTCTGCTTACATTCATAGCATTAACGGACATGTAGCTGTAATACAGTGTTTATGTCAAATAGTGAATTCATACGTAATACGTCCTAAGCCCCCCTGTAAATGAGAAATTAATTGTTGTTTGATGCTGCACTTTTTCTTTACATTCCAACCTGGAGTAGCAAAAACGATGTCCGGTGGCTTCATAGCAACATGTACTACCAATGAAAAACTTGGATATCCAGTGAATAGATCAGTGGTCCGGACCCATGAGTTGGCAATTGTCAAAACGTACGGTCATGGACCAGCAAGCACAAACAATACACTTCATTTAACTTTATCCAAAAAGGAAACTTTTAATTAAAAGCTGGCACCTGGTTACACAGAACAGGAACACGATAACTATAAAATCCACCTCCCATTCTTTTGTTTTCTTTTTTCTAGCCTGCAGGGACCAATAAGTTGGGAATAAATGGGGCTAGAAGCTCCTTTAAACTCAGTCAGTTAAGGACTCCTTCAGCTTGTCTATCAGACAATACAGGCTCATTAAAATTAACTTTAGATTGGTTACAGTCTAGTGTGTGGATTCAGAGAACAGACCTCTCAAACCTTGGTTTCCAGAAGGCAGCCATTTGAGGATTAGAAGTATATACTATGATTTTTGTTCTTGGAAAAATTGTGTTTCTTTTCACCTGCCATTGTTTCTGTGCCTCAGCCTTTTAAATCTGGTGTTGGATTTCTTTTTACTTTTTCATCAGTTACTCACTTGTTTCTTCACCCTTTATTCCCTTGTTTTTCACACTTGACATGCTACAAACTCTCCTTTTTATTTTCTGCATCCAAAGCTTTTCTACCTGTCTCCATCATTTCTGCAGGGCATTATCTGATCAAACACTTCCTGCTGCTCTCTTTTGGTTTACTGCAACAAATTTAGATGGATGGATGGATGGATGGATGGATGGATGGATGGATGGATGGATGGATGGATGGATGGATGGATGGATGG